>PVKZ01003647.1:0-120672 GCA_004027375.1 Macroglossus sobrinus | reverse complement strand
AAAAAAGCATCCAAATTGGAAAGAAACAAGTAAAACTATAACTACTCACAGATGACATACTATATATAAAGAACCCTAAAGCACCAAAAAATTATTATAATTGATCAATTAATTCAGTAAAGTAGCAGAATACAAAATTAATATTCAAAAATTAGTTGCATTTCTATACATCAAAAAGAAATTAAGAAAACAATCCATTTACAATTGCATCAAAAATGAAATAAAATAAATTGGAATAAATTTAACCAAAGAGTTAAAAGGCTTGCACTTGGAAAATTGTAAGACACTGAAGAAAGAAAATGAAGATATGAATAAATAGAAGCAAAAATATGCTCATGGATAGGAAGAATTAACATCATTAAAATGTCCATACTAATCTATAGATTCAATGCAATCCCTATCAAAGTACCAATGGTATTTTTCACAGAACTAGAAAAAAAAATCTAAAATTTATATGGAGTCACAGAAGTCCCAAATAGCCATAGCAATCTTGGGAAAGAAGAACTAGTTGGAGGTATCACAATACCTGATATCAAACAATCACTACAAGACTACAATAATCAAAGCAGCATGGTACCTGCAAAAAAAAAAAAAAAAAAAATGAAACCAGACCACCTTCTTACATCGTATACAAGAATAAACTCAAAATGGATTAAAGACTTAAATGTAAAACCCAAAACCATAAAAGTCTTAGAAAAAAACATAGGCAGTAAACTCGCTGACATTGCTCTTAGTAATATTTTTTTAGATATGTAGCCTTAGGCAAGGGATATAAAAGAAAACATAAAGTAATAGATTAAAAAAGTTTTGCACAGTAAAAGAAACTATCAACAAAACAGAAAGATAACTCACTCAATGGGAGAAGATATTGCCAATGATACATTTGGTAACGGGTTAATATTTAAAATTTATAAAGAACTCATGCAACTTAACACCGAAAAAACTAACAATCTAATTAAAATATGGGCGGAGAACCTGAATAGACATTATTCCAAAGAGGACATACAAATGGCCAACAGACATATATAAAGATGCTCAACATCACTAATCATCAGAGAAATGCAAATTAAAAAACACAAGGGAATATCATCTCACATCTGTCAGAATGGCCATCATCAATAAATCAATAAACAGCATGTGTTGGTAAGGATATGGAGAAAAGGGAACCCTTGTGCACTGTTTATGGGATTGTAAATTGGTACAGCCACTATGGAACACAGTATGGTGGTTGCTCAAAACATTAAAAATAGAAATACTATATGACTCAGCAATTTCATTTCTGGGTATTTATCTGAAGAAATCCAAAACACTAATTTACAAAGATACATTTAACTTTATGTTCATCGAAGCATTATTTACAATAGCCAAGATATGGAAGCAACCTAAGTTCCTATGAATAGATGATTAGATAAAGAAGAAGTGGTACATATATACAATGAAATACTACTTGGCCATAAAAAAAGAATGAAATCTTACCTTTTGCAACAAGATGAATGGACCAGGAAGGTATTATGTGGAGTGAAATAAGTTAGATAAAGACAAATACCATATGATCTCACTTATATGTGGATTTTAAAGAACAAAATAAACAAACCAGAAAACAGACTCACAGATGTAGGGAACAAGCTGATGGTTGCCAGATGGGAGGGGGAGTTTGAGGGGACAGGGTGAAAAAGGTGAAGGGATTAAGTACAAATTGGTAATTTCAAAATAGCCATGGGGATATAAAGTAAAGTATAGGAAACATAGTCAATAATATGGTAATAACTATAATGGTGCCAGGTGGGTATTAAACTAGTAAGAGGATCACTTTGTAAATTATATAAATGACTAACCACTATGCTGTATACTTGAAACTAATGTAAAATAATATTGAATGTCAAATGTAATTGAAAAATCAATAAAGGGCAAAAAAATGTGAAGATGAATAAGAGGTTCAAACTTCCAGGTATAAAACAAATAAGTCATGGGGATGCGATGTACAGCATAGGAAATATAGTCAATAACATTGTGATGACTGTGTAGGGTGTCAGATGGTTGCTGGACTTATCATGGTGATCACTCCTTTGGATATATAAATGTTGAATAGCTATGGTGTACACCTAAAACTAATATGTTAGCTAAATTTTAATAAAAATCTTTTTTCTTAAGTTTAAATATAAAACCATATCATTTCTAGGAAAAAACATTCTAGAATATCCTCATGGACTTGGCATAGGCAAAGATAAAGTACTAATCATATAAGAAAATTTGATAAATTAAGATTTATCAAAAATAAGAATATCTATTCTCAAAAAACATGAATAAGTGAGACAAATAGTTAAGTTACAGATTTGGAGTTGATATTTTCAATACAAATTTTAACACATACTGATATTTAGTACTTAAAAGAACTCCCACAAATCAAGAAAAATACAGAACTCAACCTAAGAATATGTAAAAAAAAAAAAAAAACAGGCAAAAAAGAGAATTTCTAACTGGCCAGGGAATGCATGAAAAGGTGCTCAAACTCAGTATTCATCGGGGCAGGGCAAATTTAAACCACAACAAGATACCTCTCTACAAACAGAATGCCTAAAATTGAAAACAACCACATAAGATGATGAGAAAGCAAAGCAAACTCTCATGCATTGTTGGCAAGAGTATAAACTAGTTCAAACACTTTGGAAAATTGTTTAACCATATCCATTAAAACTAAATATATGCCTTCTCCATGACCTGGCAATTCCACTCTTTACATACACAAGAAAAATTAATGAATATGCCCACCAAAAAACATGTTCATAGAAGTTTTGTTCAGAATAGCCAAAAACTTTAAATAATTGAAATATCTATCAATAATAGCAAATATTTAAAAATTATATTTATACTGTAGAATATATTGAAATATCATATAACAATAGAAAAGAAAAAGACCTGTGAATTGAAACAAGAGCATGAATGAATCTCACAGATATAATGCTAGAAAAAAAATGCAGACATAAATGCCAATATATAGTAAGACTCATTTATACAAAGGTTAGGAACATGCAAAACTAACCTATGATGATAAAAATCAGAATAAGGGTTACCTTCGTGAGCGTAAGTATGGGAGAAGAAAAGGAGACATCAATTCAAAAGGTATAAGACAAAGCTTTCTGGGCTGTGGAAGTATTCTGTACTTTAATTTGGATGATGAGTACAAGATATATTTTTAGAATTTCCATCGATCTACAAGATTCCAAGATTTGTGTGCTTATAGACACTGTACTGTATATATTTTAGTGTCTAATAAAAAAATCAATAATGAAATACTTCTTATTTTCATTTTAAAGTGTACAGAATACTTTTAGAATCAGAATAAATATTCTTTAGAAAAATAAACTTCACACATAGCTCAAGGAGACAGCAGACATTATAGAAAGAAGGGCATTTGTGGTCCAAAGCTATAAATTCTAGAACTAGTTCTTACTAGCCAAGTAACTTTGAAAGTCATTCATTTCTCTTTATCTCAACTTCTATATCTATGCAATGAAGTAATAAAGTCTACACTGTTATTGTGTACATCAGTCAGGATAATGGCACTGGTGGTGTTTTATATATTCTAACATTTTATTAAACTCCATCCTTTTAAAAAAATTACCCTTTACTTTTTTCTTTTAAGTCATTTCCACCTTTTCCATTTTCACAATTAATTTGAATCAAGTAGGACTATTTAGGATGCTTGTCTGGTTGATTTTTCTTAAGATTGCTTAGTAATACCACTAAGAACTCAAGAGCTTATTTCAAAATATCTCCAAGAATATGTTGAGTTAGAAATTTAGCATCAACTTAAAACAAAACAAACTTATCATTTGCCATAAAATTTTTGTCTATGTAATGAAGTCAAACACTGACCTTATGAACAATAAAGTCTGGTCAAGGAAGGTTTCCAAAGGGGTTTAGGGTCTGATTTGTGGAGTTATCAAAGAGTGCACTTGAGGTATATTTTGTTAACCTTGAGAAGAATATACTTGCCAGAAAGAACTCCTCATGGTCAATGTGGGTTGAATTCATAACTAGAATCTGGCAGCCATTGTTTGCAGAGGCCTCTCTCACAAGCTGCATTTCAGGAAAAAGCTGCACTGGCTGCCTGTCTCCTACACTGTATTCCTGCCAGCTGAGCTAACCCTAGGCTTGTAAATCAACCAAAGGGTTGAAGACCTGTCCCAACTAATGGGAGCTGTGCGGCTATATCTTCATTTGTATCTTCACCAACCAATCAGAGAAGCTCCATTCTAACCAGTAAGAACAGTGCTATTTGAACCATTCAAACCATGAGAATTTGGAGTCCTCATTTGCATAGAAATGAATCAGTCAATGATGAGGGAAGGTGTTCTTCTCTATAGAAGCCCGCTTTACTTCTCCCTCCACATAGCACACTTTTAGTTTCCATCAAAGACTGTTTTCCAAGCTGGAGCTGAAATACTGGAGCTGAGCTGCAACACTGAAGCTATAAAACTGAGGCCTCCTCACCCAGGCGGTCTCACCTAGGCTGCCTTGTCCTCACTGCCTCACAGCTATGCTGTTTCACAACTGGAATGTTTTAACTGGAAAAAAAATCTCTCCCCTCACTGTATCCCAAATTGGAAACTTCTTTAAGCATTGAATTGGCAATAACAACCTTCATTTGACAACTTACATATCTCTTGAAGTAAACATTATTGAACTAAAACATTTATTAATGATGAGCTGGCTTCCTTCCAAGTAACCGTGTTAAGATTCTGGGTTCTCACAAAACTAGGTTGATTTCTCTTTCAATCTTCTTTCCCACCTGCACACACTCTGCCCATGTATCTGTATATACAGCGGCGGGCACAAGGTGGGTAAATGCTTCTTGACCTTTCTGCTGTCTTCTCACTAAATTCTGCACAACTCAACAACTTTTTGTTACTTTCACAGTATTATCCTGTTTTAAAATTCCTATAGTTCTATTGTACATGCTCATTTCGGTAAAATACGCATTGAGATTAAAATCTTTGTGGATCCCACTGATGTTATCAAGGAAGTATATATTTTCAAAGCCAAAATTTTAGATGTGTTCGTGGTATCCATATGAATTTAAGCTTGCAATTGTGTGTACACCTATTCATAAATGTACTTAGAAATGACCCCTGAAGCAAACAAACAAACAAAAAAAAGAGTTCATTTAGATAGCATCACACATTAAATGAAAAGCTTGGATTACATGATCTCTAAGCAACAATCTTGCTTCAATAATGCAGTAATCTAGGTAGCATAGCTCTGCACCAGTGAGTTATTTTATTCTGGGACATGAGAGAATGGAAGAAAGGAAATTGTTTATTAATGCAAGTAGTTTTGTTACAAGCCAGGGCAATGGAAAGACCAAAGATTGTCCACATTAGATGCTGTGCCAACTCATTGTATATAAAAAATTCAACTCTACATTGGCATAAAAGGAGACATTTTATTATAATAGGAAATGACATTGAAGTTATACCCCTTGCTTTTTAGCAGAAAGTTAAAAATAACCTTTCCAATATTTTATAATTTAGCAGATTTATTTATTTAAGTAAGTCAAGACTCATTGTGTTGGAAATGAGTAACAGAAAATAAGTGTCAAACATCATTCTCTAAAGACATAAATATTTTTCTTTTAGGAAAGGTGATTTATGCAATTTAAAAAATCACATAATTTCCAAAATGACTACATCCATAGTTATTTTATCCCATCAATAGCGAGCCTCAACACCAAAATAAACCAAAAATGCTTTGGAGCACTGTAAATCTAATTATACCACATATTATAAATGAAGGTAATTAAACTTGAAAAACTGCTATAAACTTCCTGAAGATAAATGGAAAATTAACAGCCACTTTGTCTTCCTGCTTGTGTGTCTGGGCAAAATTAAATTCACAGGAAAATCTAAGATCCCTTTAAATACCAGTTAGTTATTTTCTAGGATGGACGGTTGAACCCCTCCTACCCTGCTCCACGCCCCAGCCTTTGATGTGTTCCCAGCGATAAAGGTTTAGAAGTTCTCAGGCTGCTTCATGCCACCCCTCCCCCAACATTCTGACTTGTTTGTGCCTTTCTTTCCCTGAGATTTCACTGTGTGTTTAGCCCTCCTGGAGCAGCGGTTTCCTTAGCAACAGGCTTGCCCTTTTAGAGGCTCAAAGGATGACAGCAGTTTACGGGCATGCGTTCTCCCAGGCCTCCTTGCTGCTTCGGGCTTCTGTCCCTTGTGAATGCTCAAAGGTCAAAAAGTAAAGTCCTTGTTGTTTCATTCTTTTCAGACAAAGGGCAGGAAGCTAAAACAGGTTGGAAAAACACATTTTAATTGGAATATCTCATATAAAAGTCATAATCTAAGGTATATATGAAAAGGAACAATTTTCTTGAACTTGAGGGCAGAGAGGTGGAAGCAGAGATTATTACAAAGGACGGAATATGGAGTGCTCGCTCCATGGAAAATACAAGGAAACTCGGGATGAATTTATGGAAAAACTGTAATCAGTCTTCCTCTTTCACTAGATTTTAGAACCTCAGAATTAGAAGAGATGTTGGGGACCAGTGCAAGACCTAATATAAGAATCAGCTCTGCAATTTAGGGTTCTGAGCCTAAGGCTCTGAACCATTTATTTAAAATTCACGTTTTAAGTTTACACTTATGATGTGTAGCCTTTTCTGTATAGATACTATACTTCAATAAAATTTTTAAAAAATAAAAAATAAAATTTACCTTTTAGATATACATTTTAGACATTTTTAAACTATGAAAACAAAACACTCAATGAATCATTTACTGAATTTTAATAACATTGAAAGCCTGGAGAACATACTGTGCTGATAGATGAATACTATATTTCTTTGCATAAAATTTATAATTCACTCATCTAGTCATCAAATATTCATTAAGAGCCTACTATATGCCAGGCAATCTTCTAAGTTTTGGGAAACATCACTGGATAAAACATATTTTTTAAAAAATATTTACTTAATAAAAATAAAAAAATATTTAATTTTTGCACATGTGCCATGGATTAAAAAGATTGCAGCTTTGCACTTGTCTTAAAATTTTACAGGTAAATTGTCCACGTGGGAATATTATTAACCTACCTATGTTTCAGAACCAGTCAAATAGGGACAAGGCTAAATTCCATTTGCTCAGTAATTGTTCCTTTCCACTGTAATGTACATAATCAGATGTGCAATAACAAATTACCTCTCTTAATTCCATGATGCCATTCTCCATTCATATACTGATGATTCCTAAATCTCCACTGTCAGCCAATGGTTTTTAGTACCAATTCAATGCCAACACTAATTCTCAATTTGGGGTGTGGTGAAGGAGGAGACTTTATTCAGTGCAAACAGTCCAATTGTGATACAGCACAGCTGTGGAACAGCACAGCTGTGAGGCAGCATTCATGTGAGTCCCTTCTGCTAGATAGATCAGCTCTGGCCCATGAAGACAGGACAGCTCTGCTCCGCTCTATCCAAAAAGACATCTTCAGTGTTTCTGCTCCAGCTAGGGAAACAGTCTTCTCTTTGATAGTAAGAGAAAGTACATTCCCAGAATGTGAAGGGAGTTGACTTATAGAGAGATGAGTCCCCACCCTTGGTCCCTGAAATGTTCATCCTCATGCAAATGAGGACTACAAATCCTCATAGTTTGATTAGTCCAAAATTACTGTCCCAGTTGGTCAGAACAGAGCCAATTCTGATTGGTCAGTGAAGAGGCTAATAGAGATACAGATTCTCAGCTCTCTTTGAATGGAGAAAGTCTCAGTCCTATTGGTTGAAATACAGTTCCAGGAACTTCTTTATAAGTGATGTCTCAGACAGCAGGAAAGCGGTTCAGTGCAGGCAGCAGGCAGTTTAATGGTGTCACCACGGTTTGTGTGAGAAGCTTCTGTTTAGAAACAGCTACTCAGCTCTGTTTTGTTTCATTTTGTGTTTTATTTTAAGCCCAATTAGCCACCAGGAGCCCTTCTTGGTAAATATTTCCTTTCTCAGGGTCAACACCACCTTCATCCTTGAGTTCTAGATTAATACATCATAATCTTTACTAGATAGCTCCACTCAAATGTCCCACAGGAATCATGGATTTAACCTGCCCAGAACAGAACTCAGCACTTTCATGAATTGGTTCTTTCTCCTGAGGTCACTAATTATTCATTAATAATGCACCATTATTCATTCATTGTCACAAAAAAAGTTATCCTGAATTCTTTCTTCTACCCCTTATCCAAGGTAATACCAAGTCCTGTAGATTCTCTTTCTTTAAGCTCTCTTGAAACTGTCCATGTCCCTTACATTTGTCCACGCTGCAATTCTAATAAAGTACCATCTAACTGGTCATCCTGCCTCTTTTCTTGCCTTCACTCTCCAATCCCTTTTCCAGGTGAAGCTAGATGAGGCTTACAAAAACAAATCGTGTGTCTTTTTGGATAGATTATACCCTGTAGGTATAATCTTTCAGTGGCTTCCTACTGCCTTCAGGACACACTTTAATTTGTTTTATAGGATCTGTGGTCATCATTCTCTTTCATCAAGCCATACTCACTACTTTCAGCTTCGAGTTGTACTCACTTCTTGAAGACTTTGTAATACATCATGAGATTGTTATGGGGCCTTTGTACATGCCATTTCTTTGTTCAGGAACATACATGTGTCATCCACCATTATTGTGTCCTCCAGATTTCCAGGTGAGCTTATTCTGAAACATATTCCCTGACCTACCAAAACTAGATAAAATGTGCTGCCTGATTTTTCCCACCAGGCTGTAAATTGCTCGTGGGCAGGGACCATGTATAGCTTGTTAACTCTTGAATCCTTAGCATCGAACTGATATCTCTAGCATGAAATATGTTGATTGAATGAATGCATTCTACATGTTTAAAGTTTAATTTGACTTGAATGATACTGAACTTATGGATTATTCCTCTATGACCTTCTTAGCACTGAGTTTTTAAATAAAGGAGAAACCCAAACAAATTTCTACTCATGTTTATATTTGCAAAAATGGTCTTACTCTAAGCTTTTATACCATGCTTTGTGGTGAATCTTAAAGAATTTTATTACTGTTATTATCTGCATCTCCTAAATTTATTTCATTTGAGGAAAATTTGCAGATCAGTTTTAACAACCAAAAGTAAACTGAACCAAGTCTTTCTTAAGGAAACAGCATAGTGTTTCTTAGGCCGTAAAAGGGAAAGGCTTAAATATTTAGACGTCAGATAATACAGAACAAAATATGTTCACTTTCTGGTTAAATAGTATAGTGCACTATACAGTTTTTACATCTTAAGAAAAGGATTAATTTCCAATCATTCTGCACAAAATATAATTAGATAAGTAAACGTTTCTAATTAAATTCAAGAAAATACTTATTCCCTGAGTGTCTTGGTATCTACGAACATGATTGATATGTATCTTCAGCTAGTTTTTCAAAAGGTATCGAAACCATTTAATAAAATATTCTTCTACCGACCTTCCATAAATGTCAAGGACACAAAAACACATTATAATGTAAACTTTAGGGAACTTGGATAAAGAAATATAATTCAAATGTGTAATAGCAGAACAAGAATAGAGTGTTAATTCTAACTCACTCTTTGGGGGTGAGGAAGGTAGGTTAGCTTTCTGTCTCAACCAATATAACATAAAGAAAGAAAGGGAAATATACAGGTGAATATATGCTCTCAATGTTTTTTTTAGACTTGATTACATAAAATAATTTAGATTTATTTACATTTTTAAAGGTTTTTAAAATTCAGAACATCGAAAATGTGAATGAGGAATGAAAAGTCAAGATCTTGAAAGTATATTTGTAACATATATATATAATAGATAAAAATCTCATATCAGTAAAACAATACATAAAAGAACTCTAGAACATTAATGAGGAAACTGAAAAACTAGAAATGAAAACTAAGCAAACCATAGAATTCTTCTTGTCTTGAATCCCCTCTAATAAAGCATTTTTTTTTGCTCTCATATTAACCCTGAAACAAGGTAACTATTTATGGCTTTAAATTCTGCCATAGTCCAATAAGAAAAATAAAAGCCACTTTGAGTATTTCAAATTGAGAGCATTTAATACAGGAAATTGGTCACAGTGATGGAAGCACTAAAAAGCCCAAGGAAGCAGGAAATTGGTCACAGTGATGGAAGCACTAAAAAGCCTGAGGAGGAATGGTGAAACAACCAAAACATTTAACCTCAGCCAGAAGTTTTGGCCACTTCTAGGACTGGAGGGACCCAAGTAGAGACCGTATTACTAGAACCTATAAGCCAGGGCTGTCCAGGGAAGCTGGTACTACAAGAAGACTGGCCAGCAGTATCTTGGACCATGGAGACAGGACCATTCCATCCCTCATGCTGCACTTAGCTCAAGTCTTCAGATGTGTTATGATCTCTCTTCTCTAGAGCAGCTTTTCTGCCAGAACTCTTCTACCTTCTCACTCATTTGACTAACTCCTAAATAGTCTCCTAAATTTCATTCTTTTTAGGCACCTTCTTTAATTCTCCAGTCTAAATAAACTCTCTCTATAAATACTCATGTTGTGCTTGTTTCGGCGGCCCATATACTATAAATACTCATGTTAATCTGTGACGACACATCCAATTTTATTGTAATTATAATAGAATTGTCTGCCTTCCTGGACTGGCTATAAGCTCCAAAAGAACACAAACTTAGGGACTTTGATTTGTCTTGATCCCTGCTGTATGCTTAGCACATAAAACAACCTGGCAAACAGCATGAGGATCAATATATAATGGCTGATCAAATGATTTTCCAATAATCAAGATTTGATGCATCCTCAATTTTCCTTTGAAAATGCACCCCCTCCCTCAAACCATATTGATCAGATAGGTCTTACTTTACCCAACTCCTACTTACCACCACTGAAAGAGTAGGTACATTTTTCAGGTGTGGCCAATCAATTCCATCTCCTTGACACTGTTCGTATGACCATATTGGTCCAATGGACTTAATGTCAGGGTTCTTCTAAGCCGCTACTTATGAGACATTCTTCTTCTACTAAGATTGCTAAACTGAACAATGTAAGCCTTGAGTTGTTGGTAATCATTTTGCCACCAAGAGAGAGGATAGACTCTACACCAAATAGGAAAGAGAGCTCTGATCTGGAGTGAGAAAGGTGAGTGACTGACTTCTAGTGGCAGCATCCTTGGAACCTCTGAATTCATTCATGGCTAAAGCCAAATATACATCTTAATTTCTAGCTCAGGTTCCAACAAATTTTTTTCCAACAAATTCTTCTTTGGCTTAAGCCTGTTTGGTTTCTGTCACTTGAAATTAGTATCTCTGACCTCTTTTCATGAATCCTGATCTTATTTCTCCACTGTTACTTTGACCTAGGATCTATCCCATCTTCTCTACAACTTAGATACTGTGATCAAGGAACTTATTTCTTCAATATTTACTGGTACCTGTAGGTACCTTAAGAGACCCTGGTGGTGCATGGGAACCAAGATATATACAGACCCTAGATGTTACCAACTAGGGCAGAGGTTCTCTAATGTGCAGGGCAAAAGTAGCACCTGGAGAGCTAACAAAGAATGCTATTTTGCCTTCTCCACTTCAAGAGACTCTGAAGCAGTAATTTCAGATGTGGGGTTTGATTATCTGAATTTTTTAAAAATAAAAATCATAAATGATCTTGACTCAAGCTGTCTTCAGATTATACTTAATGAAAAACCAGAAGGCAAAAACTAAAGTACTGATTACAAAGGAAATGCTAGTGTTATAGGGAGCCTCTTGGTGGGGAGGTGCTTATGCTAAACTGGAAAATTACAAACCCCTCCCTTAGACCTGAAGAATGCCTAGGAAAAGAGCTTGGCAGAAAGAGGGAAGAGTGAATGACTTAAAGGGTCTTCATGTGTGAAGCCACCAAGCAAGAATGATGAGTGCACATCAGGAATGCTGACAGATGGCCAGAATAGCTGAAGGATGGAGAACAGGGGAGAATGGATAGTCATTATGAACTGCATCCGGGATGGCCTTTTAAGCTGTGTGAATGTGTTTGGACTTTACCCTAAGAGTACAAAAAATCAGTGAGGGCATCAAGCAGAGGATTTTTTTTTTGTAAATGATATTAGGTACTTTCACTTTGGTTTGTTCATTCCACCCCAGTGCCCTTATGCCGTTGACAGCTGTTCCCTGCCTGGTCTTTTTCACTTCTCATTACACTTTCAGTTCATTCATTCACTTAACCAATATGCTTTAAGTATCTTCTCCATATAAGCCATTGTTCTACCCATTAGGGAAAGACATTGCTGCTGATTTAAATAAAAATGTCAATATTAAGAGGATGGCATGTACAGAAACAAGTCCTGGGAAGAGGATGCATGTGTTAAGTGAGTCACTGAAGATTGGCCTCTGCTGAGAAACCCCAGTGGGGAAAAGAGGGAAGCCGGATAAGACAGGATGTGATTTCAGGCTAAGTCCCCACTGAGTGTGTCTTAAGTCTGAGGAGGAAAAGAAGCTGGACTTTCATACACCCTACCTATGGCCACATGGGGGGACAGTAACTTCCAGGTAGTTCTGGACACACTGAGTGGCAGGGAGGCTAAGCAGCTCCAGTAGCCAGAGTGCAATAGAGGGTGGGCAGTCCAATAGCGAATGACAGAATAAAAAGCACACAAGTGCCTCTGTGGAGTGGCATTAGAATAGGAGGGGCAAACGGGAAAGGGAAAACAGGTAAATGTGACCCTATTTTGTCACCATAACAACATAGCATTTGTTAAGTACCTAATAATTGCCAGACTCTGTTAGGGCTGGCTCCCGTATGTAACTCTTTAGTTTGAAAATAGCTCAAATCCCTTTCCCCTAACTCTTAAATTCTATGTCCAAACAAGAATGATTAGCTGTCTCATTTGGAACTGTGCTTAGAACTTGTCATATGTTCTTGATAGTATCAGACATTTTCAGAAACAGTTTAAATGTATTCAAAGTAGAGTTTTCTGAATATCATATGCAATCAAGCTTAGTTAGAAACATATACTTTGAACATATTAAAAGTATACTAGCACTGGTTTCACTGGGTAGCTCTTACAAGTTCTAAAGACAATTAAAAAATAGAACTTATTAGAATTTTTTTGAGCAACAACAGTATTGCTGGTATAAATGCATTGCATTTGAAGAGAGGTCCCCCTTTAAGGAGCAGACAGTCAATGTCCATGTTTAAAAACAGTCACCAACCATCCTGACCTCATTTAATCAATATTTTATTACTGCCTAGTTAAAAAAAAATTAAAAAGTGGGGAGAGGAAAGAGATCATAAAGACTTTTTTCATTCTTACCTGACCTTTGTAATTATAGCCTCAAAAAGGGTGGGAAAGTGGGAAAGGAACATATTTTACCTCAAACGGCCTCAACACGCTGTATGGAGCTTGTAAATGACACAGGGGAATCTTTTAGCTCAGGAAATAACTGACTTTTGGCAATGAAAAATTGGTGGAATAGCAAAGGTATGGAGCACATTAAATCACAAACTTGGAATTAAAACCCTCATGCCCAATTTGCCAATATTCTGCTTTGACCCAACCTGCTTTGCAGTTTCAGGAATAATTGATTATGGCTTCAAGGTAAAATTTGGCTAAAGCCAAGTTAAATATAGTCCAGTACAACCCTGGGCCTATTTAAGGTTAAAAAATTGAACTCATAAAAAGTACTTTCAGGGCCCAAAAACCTCTGTCTAATTCCAAACATAATATTCATTCATCTTACTCTCACTAAATATACTATTTTTAATAACAATTATTAGTAATACTTTAATGAGTCAAAAAGGTACCATTAGTGAACTAAATATATTTAAGTAAATTTTAATATTTTTATTTTAGCTTTATAATACTCTATTCAAATTTATATTATTGAATATATATTTTCAAAGAATCTATTAATGTAATTATACATGTATATTATTTATGAATTATGCTGAGCAGCCAAGTCACTGCTCTAGATCATCTCAGCCATCATGAGAATGAAGCCTGCTCATCTTCTCTGCCCAGGAGCTACTCCCATCTTCCTCATGGAACCTGGTAAGGGTTTCCCTTCTAGAAAAATCCAGAAACTGACTAAGTGAGCCCAGAAATAATATGATGGCTAATCTCTTGTGTCAACTTGACTGGGCTGAGGGATGTCCAGATATTTGGTAAACCATTATTTCTGGGTATGTCTGTGAGGATGTTTCTGAAAGAGATTAATATTTGAATCAGTAGACTGAATAAAGATGACCCTCGTCAATTTGTGTGGGCATCACCCAGTCCTTTGAGGGCCTGAATACAATGAAAAGGCAGAGGAAGAGAAAAATTTGTTCCAGCTGCTAGAGCTGAGACATCCATCTTCTGCTTTTAGATATCACTGGCACTCCTGGTTCTCAGGCCTTTGGACTTGAACTGAATTTACAATCTCTTCTGGTTCTCCAGCTTACAGCTGGCAGATTGTGGGACTTCTATGCCTTCATAACTGCATGAGAGTTAATTTCCATAATAAATCATATATATCCTATTGGTTCTATTTTTCTGGAGAACATTGACTAATACAAATGGTTCATGTTCTGACCATCCAAAGAAAAGATTCACCTTTCAGCACCCACAAATTCTATGTGGGAGAGTGAGACCTTGAACATGTGGCAGAGTTAAGAAGCTTCGAACTTCTTGTAGGTAGCAATGGCAAGGAGGTGACAGCAAGGTAACTCAGAGGTGGGAAAGAAGTTTAAAATATCCACATTATTTGAGTGATTAAAAGTAAAATAAGCAAAATAAGATCAGAAAAATTCTTCACTTGCCCTACGTAATGAGCTTCCCTGACACACCCCAGGACTCGTCTATAGTGAAAACCAAACCTGGAAAGGGTGTCTGGCCTCAGCACGTCCCCCACCAGCAGAGCAAGCCTAGTACCCCACGATGACAATCTGCACTCTCACCTGGCCCTGCTAAGATTTCATCAGAACTTCTCTCTTGCCTCAAACTTCCCAGACTCTATTTCCCACCAATATACACTCATTCTCAGATGATGACTTCTTTATTTTTAATTCGCTCTAAAAGATGGCCATGAAAAACACCTCCTATTCCGTTGACTAGAGGGGTAAAGCTACCTGCACTACCCCTTCTTCTCCCCCTTCTCCGTTGTTACATCAGAAGAAATGCCCTAACTGAAGGCCATTTCTTTCACCTGAGATCTAGAAAGCATCACCTCTTGCTTTCTCTAAAACTCGACTTCTTTATTTATTCCTTCTGTGCATCCTATGTTATCAGTTGGGCTGTTACTATTAGATATAAACATAGTTTAATATCTCTCACTGGAAAACAAAGCAAAACCAAGAAACCCTCAGCCCTCACATTTCCCACCAGTGGCAGCTCAATTTCTTTGATCACTTCACAGTAAAACATAACAGTTATCTCTACGAGCTTTCTCTACTTCCTCACCTCTCCTATTTGCCCTAATTTATTCTGACTTCTGGTGTCCAGTTGCTTTATATTTCCAAACCCAAGGGAAAGTTCTCTGTTCTCATCTTACTTTTCTCTTTAACAGTATATAACCCAGTTTTCTATGCCTGCTTCTTAAACACTTCTGTTTTCTGCTTCCTTAGTGGATGTCTATTGAATTTCTTTCACTAAGATCCACTCTCCTTCCTGTTAACAATTTCCTGATTTTGTACCCATCTCCTTCTCTTGGTCCTACCATTTCAGACAGAGAATGACTCCCTACTCCAGCCCTGGACAATCAAAACATAATAGCACATAGTGTTTACTACATGCAAGATATTGTTCTTAACACTAGAGCCATCAACTCACCTAATATTTATAATAATTTTATAAGCTGGGTACTATTTTAGCCACATTGTAGTGATAACAAAACTTAACCACAGAATGATTGACTAGTCCAAGTCCATACAACTAACAAATAATGGAGCTGAGTTGAAAATCATGCCCTTTCACTGTGTTACTCTATTTCTCACATTTCCTGACCACAATCATTGCTTCAAGGATGGGTATTGAAAAAGAGAAACTCTCTTACTATTGGAATTTGTATGTCAGAAGAACATATGACCATGCAGAAAGAGCCTGCCTCAAAAGAAAGTAGAAAAAAGGAAAACAGCCAAAATATAATAAATTATATAATTTTAGCATTTAGATCTAGCCATGCCTGAGAGGCTGGATAGTCTTTTATTTTTTTTAATAAATTCCTTCTTTTGCTTAAGCCAACTAAGATTTTTTTTTAGCCATCCCTTGACTCCAAAATGCATTGATCAATATAGTGTCTATG
Organism: Macroglossus sobrinus; assembly: GCA_004027375.1. Lineage (NCBI taxonomy): Eukaryota > Metazoa > Chordata > Mammalia > Chiroptera > Pteropodidae > Macroglossus > Macroglossus sobrinus. Next base: position 104,392 of record PVKZ01003647.1, on the reverse strand, counting down.
ATAGCACTCTCCCATTTTTCTCCCTACCTCCCAGGCCCTTCTTTCTTAGCCTCATTGCTGATTCCTCCTCTTTCAACTGACTGTTAATTGCTTGTGCTCCTTAAGTAATAGTGTACAAACTTCTCCTCTTTTCTGTCTCTACTCTCATCCTGGGTGAGCTATTCCAGCTCCACAATTCTAAAAGTCAACTATATGTTGATTACTCCCAAATTCGTATGTTAAATTCAGTTCTCTCTTGAATTCTAGATTCATCTATCAAATGCCTACTTTATACCTCCAGCTGGATGTCCAACTGACATTACAAATGAAATTACAAAAATAATTTTTGCCCAAATTCCTCCCCCGTCTTCACTATTTCAGGAAATGGCACCACTATCTACCTCGTTGCTTAACCCAAAGTCTAAGTCATCCCTATGTCCTCTATTTTTTTTATCATCTTATTAAAGCATGTCCCTTGCATTCTATTTATAGTTATTTTTTTCAAATATCAAACCCATTCACCTCTTTCCATCCTCATTGCCACCATCCTTGTCTGCTCTTGCCCTTTTCTAATTCATTAAGCCAGTAGAAGAAGCCAAAGTGATTTTTTTAAATGTCATTTCCTTGCATAAAATTTTTAATTGGTCTTCTTTGCTCTTGGAATAACTACTAAACCTGTTTCTTTGTTCTTTTAATGCCTCACATAATTTGGATTTTCCTACCTATTTCATTACATAGAAATTACCCCTAATTTTTAACATATAGCTACCTTGGCCTATCTTTCAGACTCAAATATATCGATCCTTTCCTACCTCTCAACCTGTCCACTTGCTTTTTCCTCTGGCAGGAATGTACCTCTTGTAGCTCTTTGTGTGGTGGCATCATTCTCAACCCTCAAATATCTACTGAAATGTCATCTTCTAAAGCTATGACAGACTTCATCATACCAGCCCATACCCCATCACCCCTATCATGCAGGCCTGACTTCCACTTGCTTTCACCTGCATTTCTTTAGCTTAGGGTTTTTTTCTGGTCACATGGTGCAGCAGGCAAAAAATGCCAATGAATTTAGGCCTTCCACCTGGCCCCCAGCAACTCTCAACCAATAACTGACAGTTGTTTTATAAATATCCCAGCTCTTGCTCCCCTCAGATGGGATAACTCACCTGTTCAAGACTATGTTCAAGAATTCCCCAGGAGGGGTTAGCTGCAGACACTCAAATGATAACATAGTTGATAAAACACCCTTAGCTGGCTCTTCTCCTTCCCTGTCTCTCTCGCCCACTCTCCTTCCATAATTTCTCAATTACCTCCCAAATAAATTACTTGTGCTCAAATTCTTATCTCAGAGTCTGTTTCCAGAGTACCCCAAACTAAGAGAGAAGCCTTTCAAGGCCACTCTCTCTACAGAGACTGCCCTCAGTTACTCAAATGCATTATCTACCTTACTGCTTTTATAAAACATCACAATCCTTAAAAGTCTTGTTTATCTATTGTTAACTTGTTTTCTATTTATTTTCTTGGGATTCTGCCGATTATCTTCTCAACTATATATCCCTCTTAACCTCATCTAGTGCCCAGCAAATAACAGACACTCAATAAATATTTGTTAAGTGAATAAACAAATAGTGAATCAGGATGACTACTTCTTCCCTATCATTCCAGGTATATTTTTATTAAAAACAGGATAGATTGTCTTGGTGAGGATTTTTATACTACTTTCAGCTAGACGAAGCAATCAGAACACAAATATTCTGAAATGTTCTGATATTATTAAGAGAACAAATGACAGAGAGAGACTGCGATCCAGGTTTTCTAAATCCAAATCTAGTGGGATTTCTACTGCACTTCACTATTACTAAATTCATAGGGTATAGGTCCAAGTTTCCTTTTCGGGTGTTGAGATGGATCTGCAACAAAACATTTACAGCTCTTGCCTGCCGGACTTTTTCCTCATGTCAAAAGTTATGCAATTGTCAAATTGTTGTCCAAGGTCAGGGGTGCAGCTGTGGCCAAAAACAAGGCATTCATTATGTAAGTCTAACTGGCCTGGATGACAACCGAACCCTTGGTCATGGCCTTGCTAACATATTCTTCCAATTGGCTCCAACTTGGATCTGCAATCTTTATCTTTTTTTCTCCTTCCATTTTGCTTAAATGTACTTTGTGTTTCTAGCCTGGAAAGCACATCACAGAATATTTTGTCCTTATAGTTTGTGAAGGTTATTTCCTTTCACAGTCAATTCATATAATCATTATCTTCAGTACACACAATCTACCGCAATCTGTCTATTTTTCTCATATCTACTGAAAAGGCTCTCCCCATTTATCTCCAAATTAAAATATTTTTGTACAATTAAATTGCCTGCCTACTTTGTTTTTCTCAAATTTTTCTTTTTCTATATTGTCAAGGTGAGCACTCAGTAGGTACCTGTAGTCTGGCTATGATAATGCTTTTGCCTTTGAGGCTGCTTCTCCTTCTCTTTCACTGACTATATCTCCATCCTTATGGAAATACTTTCCAAGGTCCTTGTTCAAAACCTTTAAAGGTTAAGGTGTGACCAAGGAATCGTCTATTGGCAATTTAGCTATCTGCATGCTATATGAGGAGATGTTATAAGAGACACAGATGAAATGGCTGATGAGCTCAAAGAGAGCCTGAAATATAAGGCTGTCAAATATATTCTTAAATGTACAAACAAGAGGGACCATTGATGATCCTCCACATATACAACATTCTACTGAATGCTAAAGGTATTTAAAAATATATGTAAATCTATGTTTCACATCCCATGCATGCACATACCCTCACAAACATCTATCTAGTTGGAAAAACTTTATTATGTAGTCTTTTAAACTTAAAAAAAAAAATTGGATCAAACTCTATCAATGTGGAAAGGAATGTGGAACAGAGAATCTAAATCATATAGGTGGGGAAAATGAATATCTATTTTTGTTAAGCAGACTTGATTTATAATTATATCAATTTCCTTTTAATCATTAGCATACTTTTATAGACATCAAAGGCTATTTCTAAACCACACAGCATTTTGCAACTCTGCAAGAAATAGTAATCTCAGTTAATTAAAATCTTTTTGCCTATAAAAATCTATATAGAGTTAAGAACACAAATTCCAATGTTAGACAGATTTAGTTTCTCTCCTGCATCTGTCACATCCTACATATATAACATCGGACAAGCCATTTAACTTCACAAAGGCTCACTATACATATGAAAAGAAGTGTCTGTAGGAATTGGGATTCTAGGTCATTTTTTATTGCTTTATTGAGAAACATTTCACATAATATAAAATTCACCCACTTAAAGTACATGGTTGAGTAGTTTTTACTATATTAAGAGTTATACAATCATAACCACAATTAATTTAAAACATTTTCAACAGTCCAAAAGGAAACCTCATACACATTAGTTGTCACACCCTATTCCTTCTCTCCAACTCTGCTCTAACCCTAGGCAATCATGAATTTACTTTCTGCCCCTAAATTCTTGCCTATTCTAGACATTTCATATTCATAGAATCACACAAATCATGACCTTTTGTGACTGGAATCTTTCATTTAGCAAGATACTTTCAAGTTTCACCAATGTTGTAACATCTATCAATATTTTATTTTTATTACTGAGAAAACTTCATAGAATGAATAAACCAAATTTATTTAGTCATTCATGAGTGGTATTTAAGTATTTCTACTTTTGGCTATGAATAAATCTGCTATGAATATTGACATACAAGTTTTTGTGGATATATATTGTCGTTCCTCTTGAATAAAACCTATGAGTGAAATTGCTGATTTATATAAAAACTATCTTTAGCAGTTTAAAGAACTGTCAAACTGTTTCTCAAAGTGGCTTCACCATTTTCCATTCCCACCAGCAATGTATAAGGCTTCCAATTTCTCCACATTCTTTCCAAGATATTATTTTCCATCATTTTTATTTTAGCAATCATCATGGGTATGATTTACTTTGCATTTCCCTAGTGACTAAGGGTATGAGTATCCTTTGCCAATCTGTATGAGTATCTTCTTTGGAGGAGTCTATTCAAACCCTTTGCCTATTTTTCAATTTGATGATGTGTGTTTTATTGAGTTATAAGAGTTCTTTATATATTCTGGATACAAATTCCTTATCAGACATATGATTTGTAAATATTTTCTCTCATTTTGTATATAATCTTTTCACTTTCTTGATGGTGTCTAAAGCTTAAAAGTTTCAATTTTGATAAAGTCAAAATCATCAATATTTTTCTTTGTCACTTCTGTTTATGATATCATATTTATGAAACCATTGTCTAACTGAAGGTCACAAAGATTTATCCCTATGTTGTGTTCTAGTAGTTTTATAGTTTTAGCTCTTACATTTAGGTCTATGATCCAATTTGAATAATTTGTGTGTATGGTGTGAGGTGGGAACCAAATTTACACTTTTGTATGTGGATATCCAGTTGTCCAAGAACCATTCATTAAAAAGGGTATTCTGTCTTTTCCCCTCCATAAATTTTTAGGTACCCTTGTCAAAAATTAATTGACCATAAATGTAGAGGTTATTTCTGGATTCCCAATACTATTTCATGAATGAATATATCTATTCTTATACCACACTGTCTTGATTACTATAGTTTTGTGGTAGGTTTTTAAGTAGCAAAGCATTAGTTGCCCAACTTTTTTTTCCTTTTCAAGATTGCTTTGAATATTCTGGATCCTTTGCATGTCTATAGGAATTTTAAAATCAGCTTGTCAATTTCTGCAAAAAAAAATTTTTTTGACTGCGAGTGTTTAGGGAGTGTTGCCATCTTAACAATGTTACGTCTTCAGATTCACAAACAGATATATCTTTCCATTTATTTAGATCTTTCTTAATTACTTCTAACAATGTAGTTTTCAGTATATGTCTTACATGTCTTTTGTTAAATTTATTCCTAAATTTTTTCTCTTCTTGATTCTATTGCAAATAAAATTGTTTTTAAATTTTATCTTAAAATTGTTTTTATCAGTGTATCAAAACATAATTAATTTTTTGACTATTAATCCTTCATCTGCTACACTGCTGAACTTATTTATTCAAATATTTTTAGTGGTTTGTTTGTTTTGTTTTGTTTTTTGGTGTGGATTCTTTATATAGAGTTATATACAAAATTATTTGCAGAAAAGACTTGTACTTTTTCAAATCAGATGCCCTTTATTTCTTTTTCTTGCTTAATTGTCCTGGCTAGAATCTTCAGTACAGGTTTGATAGAAATGGCAAGAGCAGCATCTTTGTTTTTTGTTTTCTGTTTTTTTATCTTTGGAGAAAGATATTTCATCTTTCATCAAATAAGTATGATGTTAGCTGTGGATCTTCTATAGATGCCCCTTAGCAAGTAGAAGAAGTTCCTCTACTCCTAATTTGTCGATTGTTTTTATCACAAAAGAGTTTGGGAGTTTATTAAATGCTTTTTCTGCATCTGTTAAGATGACGTGTTCTTTGTCCTTTATTTTATTAATTTAGTTTATTACACTGATTGATTTTCAAAGGTTAAACCACTGCTGCATTTTTAGGATAAATACCGCTTAGTTATGGTGTATAATCCTTTTTATATATTTCTGGATTCAGTTTGCTAATGTTCTGCTTAGGATTTTTGCAGTGGCATTCATAATGGATATTGGTATTTAGTTTTATCATGATAATTTTGCCTAGTTTTGGTAAAACAGTAATACTAACCATATAGAATGAGTTGAGAAGTATTATTTCCTCTTATTATTTTTTAAAGGGTTTATAAAGATTTGATATTAATTCTTCTTTAAATGTTTGATAGAATTCACAAGTGAAGCCATCTGGGCCTGGTCTTTATTGAAAGTGCTTTTAATTACTAATTCAATTATGCTTGTTATAGGCCTATTCAAATTTTTATATATTCTTGATTCGATTTCAGTAGTTTGTATCTTTTTAGGAATTTATCTATTTCATCTAAATTATTTAACTTGTTGGTATATGTTTATTTACAGCATTCTCTTACAACCTTTTTTTATTTTTGAAGTCAGTAGTGATATCCTTTCATTCCTTATCAAATAATTTTAGTCTTTTTTTTTCTTGTTTAGTCTATATAGTTTTGTCAATTTTGTTGACCTTTACAAAAAAACAAGTTTTTATTTCATTGATTTACTATTCTATTGGTTTTCTATTCTGTATTTAATTTATTTCTGTTCTATTTTTTTTCTGATTTCTTTAATTGTTTTGTTTTTCTAGTTTCTTAAAATAAATGCTTCAGTTATTGCTTTTTTTGAGATTTTTTTGTTAATATATTTGTTAATGACTATAAATTTCCCTCTAAATACTGCTTTAGCTGCACTCCATATGTGTTGGTAGGTTGTGTTTTTGTTTCCATTTGTCTCAAAATATTTTCTAATTTTTATAGCAATTTCTTTGACTCATTAGTTATTTAAATGAGTGATATTAAATTTTCACATTTTTAAATTTCCTAAATGTTTTCTGTTATTAAGTCCTAATTTAATTCTATTTTGGTTGAAAAATATATTTTTCAAGATTTCAAATCTTTTAAATACAGTAGTCCACCCTTATCCATGGGGAAATATGTTTCAAGACCCCCAATGGATGTCTGAAACCACAGTACCAAATCCTACATATACTATATTTTTCCTTGGTAGGCATATCTTTTCACTTAAAGAAAAAAAGCACTTTATCACTTCTTTTTGGCATATCCATATTGCCAGCATCACTATGCTTGCAGTTTGAGGCTATTATTAAGTAAAATAAGGGTGACTTGAACAAAAGCACTATGATACCCTCACAGTTGATCTGATCACCGAAACAGGTACTAAGTGACTGACAGACAGCTTACACAACTTAGATATCCTGAACAAAGGAATGAGTCACATCCCGGGTGTGAGCAGGACAGTGTGAGATTTTATCACATTATTCGGAATAGCACATAATTTAAAACTTATAAATTGCTTATTTCTGGAATTTTCCACTTAATATTTTTGGACCACAGTTGACTGTAACTGAAATTGTAGAAAGTGAAACCACAGATAAGGAGCATTACTGCATATTGAGACTTTTTTATAAACTAGAATAGGATGTATCCTAGAGAATGTTCTTTGTACACTTGAGAAAAATGTTTATTCTACCATTGCAGGTGATATCTTCTACAAATGACTGTAAGGTATAGTTGTTCAAATCTTTGATTTCTATGTTGACCTTCTGCCTATTGTCCTACCCATTACTGAAAGTGGAATATTAAAGTCACTAAATATTATTGCAAAATTTTCTATGTCTCCCTTCACATCTGTCAGATTTTGCTTTCTGTATTTAGAGGGGCTTTTTAGGTACATATGTATATAATCATTACATCTGTCACTCTTATCATAAAATGTCTCTTTTTAAACTCTAGTAATACTTTTTGTCCTGTCTATTTTGAATTGTAGTAGTACACCACTCCAGCTTTTTTTTTTTTTTTTTTTTGGATGCTGTTTGTATGGTATGTCTTTTTTCATCCTTTTACTTACAATCTATTTATGTCTTTGAATCTAAAGAGTGTTGCTGTAGATAGCAAATAGTTGGATCATGTTTTCTTTCTTAAATCCATTCTGCCTATCTCTGCCTTTTCACTGGTAAATACAATTCATTTATATTTACTGTAATTGTTGATTAAGTAAAATTTACGTCAACCATTTTGTTTTTGTTTTTTTGTATATCATGTATTTTTCTTCATTCTCAATTTCTGCCTTCTTTGATGTTAAATAGGTATTTTCTAGTGTATGACTTTAATTCTCTTGTCAATTCTTTTACTATATACTTACAAAAATTGTTTATTTAGTAGTTGCTCTGGGGATTACTATCTATATCTTAATTTATAATCAAGTATAAATTAGTATATGACTATTATGTTTTAGATCCTTCCCTTCCTTTGTGCTATTATTGTCATACAAATTACATCTTTATATATTTACAGATGTATAACAAATATTTTTATAATTACTGATTTATGCAGTTGTTTTTAAAAACAGATGGAAGAAGAAATAGTTGTGAACAAAAATATATTTATACTATCTTTCATAATAGATGTCATTTGTCTTTATTGGTACTCTTTATTTCTTCATATGGGTTTGAGTTATTATCTAGTGTGGTTTCATTTCAGCCTGAAGGATTTTCTTTAGTATCTCTTGTAAGGTACGTCAGTAAGCAACAAATTCTCTATTTTTATTTTTCTGGAAATATCTTATAATTATTCTTCAGTTTTGAGAAAGAACTTATCCAGATTCAGGATCTCAGTTGACAATCTTTTCCTTTTAACATTTTTAAGGTGTTATCTATTTGTCTTCTAGTCTCCATGGTTTCTGATGAGAAGTAAGCTATTAATCTCATTAAGAATACCTAGTAAATAATATGTCTCTTTTTTTCCTGCTACTTTCACTATTTTCTCTTTGTTTTTGCTTTTATCAATTTGACAATGATATATCTGTGTGTAGATCTCTTTGGGTTTACTGAAGTTTCTGAATATGTAGATTAATATTTTTCATCAAGTCTGGGAAATGTTTGGTCATTATTTCTTCAAATATTTTTTCTGCCATTTCTCTTTTCTATCATCCTTTTTGTGGTGTCGATTATTTGTATGCTTATGATTTCCCACATATCTCTGAGATTCTGTTTATTTTTTCTTTTTCTTTTCACGTCCTCAGACAGGATAACCTCTATTGACCTTTCTGAAGTTCACGGCTTCTTTCTTCTGCCAACTTAAATCTGCTATTGCTCTTACAGTAAATTTTTCTGTTCTGCTATGATATTTTTTAACTTCAAGATTTTTATTGGCTCTTTTCTATAATGTCTGCTCTTTAACAATATTCTTTATTTAATGAGACATTACTGTCATTATTTTCTTTTTTAAGACATAGCTTCCTCTAGTTCTTTGAGCATATTTCAAATAACTGATTAAAAGTCTTTGTCTAGTAAGTCCAAAATTTAGTTTCCTCAGGGAATTACTAGACAAAGACTTAATTTTTGTTGAAAATTTGACTTTTTAACATGTAATATAGTTTAACAACTAGTGTTAATTTCCTCCATCCACCCATCTCTACTTTTCTTGTTCTTACTCTTGTTTTTCTTGTTACTGATTATTTGTTTATTAACTTTCCTAGAATCTGTATTCTCTGAAGTATGAGGCCTCTGAATTCTCTACTAGTTTTTTTTAATTCTTATTTTTATTTTTAAGTCTCACTTTCCAGGAGTCACACCTGGTACAGTATAATTTAATGGTCTACAAATAGATGTTCAGAAAATTTCCTTAAGTGCTTTGACTTTAAAATGTCCACCTTTTGCCAAGGGGACTCCATAAAAAAGTGAGCCTTAAAACCTCAGGCAGTTTACAAGACAATCTTAGCTCTTCTTGCTTGCTCAGGACCTCAGGGTCAGCCACAGGTGAATGACTGGTACCTTCTTCCTTTCCAAAGTCTTACTTACATTTGCACATGTGTAGCCTTTTAGAACCCCAGGAAAATGTCGGAGCCTTTTAGAATTCACTATAATTGTTGAACTCCAAAATTTCCCTTTTAAATTACTCAGCCAGGCTCTTGTTTTTCCAATTAAAATCAGAGCCTAAGGCAACTGATATGTTGCCAGTAGTTTGCTATTGTTTTAGTAATACACACACACACACACACACACACACACACACACACACACACGAGCTGAGTTCTAGTCAAGTCAAAAAACCACTACATTCTGAGAATAGATTTTCTCCATAGTGTTTCATATTTGGACAAAATATTGACTGTGCCCTGGATACGATGCTTTTTAACAAATCTCAAAAATTAGTCAGCTCTTTCCATTACCGGCATGTTGCCAACTTCTGGCCTCCACAGTACTGAACTGTGGAGGGAGAAGGAAAGAAATAGCTCCACTGTAAAATATCGCAGACCCTACTGTCTTACCAAGTTTCAATAGTTTCTCTTGGGTAGAAGATTTTCAGTTTGTTCTATGGCTTTAATTATTGCCAAATTTCTGTATTTTAGTTTATTGATTCTAATTGTTTTAGCCACATTTGTGTTATTTTAGAGGAAGAGTGGGTTCAACATGGTTTTTACGCTGCCATTCCAGAAGTTCACTTTCTTTTCTCTTTTCAACTGTTAGAAATTTCTATCTTGTTACATTGGTTAACCAACTAAAACAGATATTCTCTCTGGGTTGTTTCTTTTACCCAAAGTACAGGCTTGACATTTCCCATACATGGTAAAGGGCCACTGTAGAAGTGGGTATAGAAATGTCTAGAGAGTTTTGCCAAGCATGTATGTAAATATGTATCTATATATGTAGGTAGAAAAGTAGGTAGATATGTTTTACTTCCTTTGTTCTAAAAATGATTTCAAAAAATAATAGTCTATTTTACCATGAGAGTTTCAGGTGAAAAAAAAAAGGTGACTGGAATAACTTGTGAGCTAATAGCAATCTTGGGCCAAAATATTAAATGATTTTTCAAGACAGAGGACTTATGAAGTTAATCATAAAGTAACTTTATTTCTGTCTTTCACTGTCTCTTTAATTGTATCCAGTAATGCTACATTTTTTTTCTGCCACTAGATGAAAATTCAGTTAGCTATTCTAGATACTTTATGGCAATAAAAAGGCTTATTATCAGTTTGAGTCACAAACACTCTCTCAATTCGATAATTCAAATTATCCAGCCTAATTACCTACATTAATCAAAAGTAAGATTTATCCACACATCCTTCCCATGCTAAGTCTTATTGAACACAGGGCATCGCCTTTAGAAAAGAGATTGCAGGTAATTTTTCTCTTTCTCCCTCATTTTTATGCCTCACACACAACTGCTAATTCTGATCTCTTCCTCTAAGGTTGGAGGAAAGGAAGGGAAATGAAGTAAAGGGAACAAAAACAATGATACCTAACACCAGCATAAGCTGTCTTCAGCCGGCAGACAGTTATCTGGGTCTTTTCCTGTGAGGCTTCCATATTTGTTTGAGGTATTTTCTCTCTCTCTCTCTCTCTCTCTCTCTCTCTCTCTCTCTCTCTCTCTCTCTCTCTCTCTCTTTCTCTCTCTCTCTTTGGCAACACCCTTACTCCAGTGCTTGCTTATATTCAATCACCAGTTCTTCTTAAGACCATTTGCTAAAGACTCCAGCTTTGAAAGAAAATCCCCTGAAAGGCCACTTGCTCTTCTATAGCTGCACCATCCTAAATTCCCTCATTTGCCTAAACTTGCAAGGTAGCTATTATGAATAATCTGCTTATATTACTGCTTTTTCATTATTATTTAGCTATTCAGGCATCATTATTTGACCTCTGACTCAGATCATAAGCTTTTACAGTCAGAAATAATATAACATGTTCTTTATAACCTTGAATTATCTTTGCTGTTATCAACATTTGAGTAAATATAAAAAGCTACTTTCTGTAATGGTAAGCAATAATCACTAATGTTTACTGAACACTTACTAGGCTTTGCTCAAGCACATATTTATTTGTTTTACATCTATTGATTATGTTATACACATTATCATATGTGATCATCTTATGGGGTAAATAAAGCAAACCATGGAATAGGTAATATCTCCATGTTGTATATGAAGATGAGTCACAGGGAAATTAGACAACTTAATTTAAGGACATACAGCTAGTGGGTGGCAGAACCATAGTTTCAGTTAAAGAGTCCAGCTCCAAAATTCACACATCTATACCCTTTGATATTTAGTCCCCCAAACAGTCTCTCTGACACTAATTTTTCATGTGATCTTGAACAAATCCTCTTGTCTTATTTATCCTTCATTTCCTATCTATAAAGAAAAAAAAAAAAGAAGACAGATCAGATCCATGAAGGCCCACACTCCTATTCTGTCATTCAAGGAAGACACCTCTAATAGTATCCTCTCTATAAAGTTCTGGCCATTTAAACTGTCAAACACCAATTGGCCTGAACAATAATAATAACAACAATCTTTTTTCCCCCACACCTATCACCTCACTTCATCTTTACAGCCTTTCTAAGCAATAACTCAATATTCAGGAAGAGCCAAAAACACAGGTGCAAAACTGACAACAACAACAACAACAACAACAAAAAAACGCACACTCTGATTTTTAAAAACTTTAACGTTTTAGTGTTTTCTTGACCTTGAGATACTTGAATTCAGCACATGATCATATCTGGCCTCACAAACCTAACAGCAGGACCAGAATAAACGAGAAGAAAAAAAAAAAGTATAGGACACCATTATCTGCTAACTCTAAAAAGAAAATTTCTCCCTATTACTTTCTGTGGGATACATTTCTTAATAGTTATATTTGCTTTGCCCTTTCCCCATCCTTCATCCTGCTGTTTCCACCTTCATTTTCCAAGTTTCTCCTTTCTTGATAAGTAAGCTGGTTTCTCCTGCCCTCTAAAACATGCATCTTATTGTGCTAGTCTACAGTTGACATGAAAACCCTTGTTTGTGAGCTACCTGAAAAGGCCCAAGGGAAGCCTGGCCAATAAATGATAAAAACTCAGCACATGCAGTTTTGATTTGTATGTGAGGTATCCAGAATACAGGTATGACATAAAAATTCCTCAAGTGTTGGAATGCAGGCTTATTTCTCTAAAAAATGTTATTTAATCTTATCAGATTATTACTTGACAATAGGTTATAAATCAGCTATGGAGAAGCAGAGGAGTAGCTTGGACCTGATGCCTTCTTCAAGTCCACACTTAGCCTAAAAATGACACGCAAGATGACAGTGAGCTCTATAGCAGATCCATTAATAGGACAGAATATATGCATTTGTTCAGTATCTTGCACCCATCTCAACAGTTTCTGGCATGAATATCCACAACAAGTTGATATGCAACAAGGCCAATAAACACAGCTGGTGGAGGCTTAAGAATAACAAGTATAACAACACCATGTGTCCATGTGGGACAAAGAGCTTTACTTGGCCCCAGGGATCTGGATCATATCTTCACCGGCTATGCCTGTGTATTAATAGCATTGAAGGTCAGGGCCTTCACAATCTATGGTAAGAAAATAGTACTAGGTTCACATGATGTGATAAGCAAGACAAGTTAGAGTTTGAAATTAAACTTTCATTACTGCCAGAGGATGCTGTGCTTCTCCAAAACGCAGCTCAATTTGGCTTTGAATTATGTAATTTAGAAAATGGCTAAAGCAAATCTGCCTAACATGTCCATGGCTACACAGTACAGGCCATAAGTACATACCTCAGGTCTTCTGACTTCCTCTGAGATGATCTTCTATTTTTATCAGATTATTTTCAATTTGTCAGCAAATTCCGACATTCAACAAAATGAGAAAAATAAAAGATATGGTTCCAAAAATAGGAAGAAAAAGATATAGACCCGGGATTCTCAGAAAAGTTAGATCATGAAATCAATACTAGAGATGACTAGCTAGAATGTTCCATGCAGAAGAAATAAAGCACATCTGCTAATGGTTTTAATTACTTATTTGGCTATTTTAACTATTTAACTTTAGTTACTCACATGATTGAAGAATTTGGCATATCAGCTTATCTCTTAAAATTCTGTAAGTCAATGAGCTTTATATATGCCATTCTTATTTATTCTAGATAAAACAGCTTAAGTCTGAATGTGGAATTCTATCACAAAGGTTTATTTAAAGCAACCCTTCAACTGTGTCTTTTGCAACAACGTCCTTTAAAAAAGCAGATATAGCTGGGTTGATGTGGTTTGTAGTCTAAAGCACTTCATGAAAGACTGTGAGGTTAGTAGAAAACTTTATCATCATGTTTCCCTTCTAGAGATTTTTATACTCATGAGAATAATACAAGATTGACTAATTAGACCATATTTAATAGTAATGTTTTCATAAGAAATTCTGCATAGTGAAAACAAAAAATGATTGCTGATATTTATATCATAATAATTATAAAATAATTTTTCCACCTCCTCCTGCTTGATGGGTCTCTTTCTCACTTAACTATTGGTTTTTCAATCTCTGACAATTTCTGCTATGAAAAAAAATAAAGGAAAAAGAGAAGAAAAAAACTGACCACTTCTCAAAGTTTGGTAACATATTAACACCAACAAATTTCACATTTGGTATTATTATTATGCACATAGGTATTAAATTTTAGCTTTGAAATTTATTAATTCGGTAGTTCAAAAACATTGCTAGCAGCACAGTTTCTTCCCAACTTCTGGCACTGCATTCTCAATCTGTTTTCTTTCCACTCTATGCTTGTTCCTCATCATCACAAAATTGCTGCTGCAGTTCCACAGATCATAGCAATCACAAAAATATTGAGGAATAATGGAAAAGAGAAGTAATTCCTCCAGTGTGACTACCAATGAGAAAAAATTTTGCCCTCAAAAAAATACTCAAACTAGATTTGCCATATATCACCATTTCTAAGAATATTAAGTTACTTAAGTGCCAAACTTTCATTATGATGACATAACCTCATGTTGAAAATGGTGCTAAACAGCACTTTTAAAATAAAATCAATGTCACTGGAATGATCACCACCACAGAGGCTCCCAATCACAGATCAGATATTTTAACTTTGAGTGAAAAAGAGAGAAATAAAAAGAACGAGAAAGAAAATAAAAACAGAAAAACATTAAGACAATTAGAAAGATACTGGTGAACATCTCAACAACAGGTTTTCAAGCACAAGCGCTGTGGGCATCCAGTGTAGGTTCTGAAAAACAAATCGTTAAATGAACAAAGGTTGCTTGATAGCTGTTTATGATGGCCGATAGAACTTTCGCTTTAAATTCACACCTATTTAGGCTTAATTTCTGGCTTTACTGATCATTAACTTTTGACACCTCATCTTTGTGATAATCAGCCTGCTCATGGAGCATGAGGACAGTAATGCAGGATTCTTGGATGATTGGAAACAATGTAGAGACAATGCCTAGTGCAGTGCTGAGTAGAATAGCCAATAGTGATAATAGTAATGAAAATGAAAGTAGTGTTGGTGACGGCAGTAGTCTGTGGTGATGTGTGTGTATTGCTAGAGGTGGCAGTAGGAGTAAGTGTCAGTGCCATTTCAGCAATCGTATGGAAACTTTATTTACACATCACTTACTAGATAGAAGTAATATACTATTGACCAAAAAAGACAGTTTCCATGTATTAATCTGAATTATTTTTTTTTGATAAAATGCTCCCCTTGAGAAATGCAGTGAAATAGTGAATACCTGCACAGCGAAACAGGCAATTCCATGAAAGAGGCAACGGGCCACCCCCACATCTGGTTTCAGGCAACAACTATGAAGTGAGGTCACTAAGTGGGTCACTGAAATATTAATTAAGGCTTAAGAAGCAATACAAGTTATGGCATGAGAGATGAATTGGCGATATATATATATATATTTTTTTTAAGAGGTAAATATAACATACAGTACAGTAGAAGAACTGAAAGAAGAAAGAATGAAACTAAAAATATTTGTTCTTCCTTTTTGAGCAACTTTTCCTTAAGACTAAAAGTAATATTTTCTATTAGACTGTCATTATTATTTTCTCAATTACTTATTAAATTCTCTGCCTCCCATCTCTGCTTTCTTCACTTTGGTAATTCATTAACAAACAGTTATTAGACATAGGTTTATGAAAGTAGAGCTGCTATTGGAAATCTTAATAACATATCACTGCTACCTAAAAGAGTGGGATGGAATAAATAGCACAAAGGAACAAAACTATAGAAATACAGTTTATAGAATAAAGAGATAGTGTTCTGCAAAAAATATTGTGCTTCATTTTACGAAATTATTATGCCATCCTCTCCAAATGTATATTCTACCATTTGCATTTTCAATTCCACATTCTAGTCAAGCTCATTTTCACCTGACAATCACTAAATTCTAGAGTTGCCACCTTGTTCATTTTTGTCCAATTAACAAAATCCTTTCTTTGTTAAATACTTCTTTTATGTTCCAAGCTCTTGGTGGAGCTTTTCTTGGCCACTTCAATCCATGCTGACCCCTCTGAGTTGATTTTGTGTCTGGTCATTATACTTTTACCACATATATGTCTTTTCCCTATTATAATTATTTTGCATTTAAATATGTACATATTCTCATGTAACTGCCTTGGGGACTGGGTCTATGTCTTAGTATTCCAAGTGTCTCACAACAGTATGCCTTTCTCAGTAGTGCAGTGGAAATGACTGTGAATCAAGTAATAAAGTTAGATTTAAACTTTGTACAAGTTGAAAGCCAGAATGAAAGAAATGGAAATACATGTTGTAAAGGTCTAAAATTGCACATGAAATGGTAGATGGTGAAAAATTAAACATTCATACTGTAAACCTTAGAACAATTGCTCAAAAAATAAAATAAGAAGTATCACTAAAAAGTAAATAATGGAGATAAAATGAAATCATATAAAATACTAAATTAGTCCAAAGAATGGAGAAAAGGAGAAAAATAGCAGCTTTATTCACAATTGACAAAAAGTAGAAACTACCTAGATGTTTTCTAAGTACATTTATATGATGAAATACTATTTAGCAATAAAAAAGAACAAAGTGTCGATACATACAACATAATGAATCTCAAATTTGTTTTGCTAAGTGAAAAAAGAAGAGATAAGCCAAAAGGTTACATACTTCATGAAGCCATTTATATGACAGCTGGAAAAGCCATAACTATATGAACGGAGAAGAGGTCCATAATTGCCAGGGGCGGGGGTAGGGAGTAAAGTCAAGTATAAAAAAGCAGAGTTGAGATTGTTCTTTACCTCGATGGATCTTTTACACAGAACACCTGTCATAATTTCAATGAATTCATATTCCACAGAATCGGTTTGGAAAATGCTGGCTTAATAAAGATACAATTGGTTACAGGGGTCCGAGACACTCAAGTTAGAATCCCTAGTTCTCATAGAAATATGACCTTGAGTGAGTTATTCAACAACTCTGAGTCAGATTTTCCTAATCTGTTAAATAAGAGTTCTTGTCAGAATTAACTGAACAATGAATGTAAGTACCTTTTTTAAAATATTGATTTCTTTCCTTTCTTTCCCTTGCTCATTCTAAAAGGTCAATCTTAATGTCAGCAAATCCTGGCAATATTAGTAGTCCTGTCTTCTTTCAGAAATCTGATTTGCTGTTTCTACGTGCTGTGCAAAGCCAGGTAATAACACGTGTGAAAATCTATTTAATACATTATTACCTAAGTTTTGATTGAAGGTCTGAGGGTCTCCCCTGTGAATAAATTATGCATTCTTTGCTAGGATTTAAGTTTTGTGGATGCCATCAATAGATTTAGCTGTGAGGAACTTCTGAAGCAAGAAGCAGGGGGAAATGAGCAGGAACTGAAAAATCTTGGATATTAAAAATAACCCCCCAGAAGGCAGAATGACCTCCATTTGTTTATGCTCTCCAGCCCACGCTGCACAAGCTGCCACAAAGAGTTTTATTATGCAACTGCCGAGCAAGAAGATTTTCCCCACATATCTAATAATGATTTGGAATTCGAAAATGAGAAAGAAAGGCTAAGGGCTATTTTCTACCATCATCTTCTCTTCTCTGATACAGAGGAGAAAGTATTTAGGAGGCTACTGCAATAGCTGAGGTGAGAGGTAATGAAAGACTAAACAAGAAAAGAGGAAGTAAGCAAACACAGGGCACAACTGAGAGGAAATCATGGGGGAAGGGCCTCAGTGCTGAGGCTTCCTTAATCCTACCCTCACCTCGATCCTGCTCATTAAAGTTGAGTCTGGTATTTCAGGTGTAACTAAAGAATAATGAATGACACCCTGGACAGAAATAGAGAAGTTGAGAGAGAGTGTTGAATAATAGAAGAAACTGAGGAGCTTGGTTCAGGCCAGGTCAGTTTAAGGTACCAGCAGGATGTCACAGGGAGATTCCAGAGGATGGTTAGAAACACAGATGTGGAACTCTGATGAAGGCCTGTGCTTAAAAGATACATTAGGGAGACATTCCCTTAGAAATATGAGTTGGAGCCATGGAAGTGGTTGAAATCATG
The DNA here is from genome assembly GCA_004027375.1 of Macroglossus sobrinus. Classification (NCBI taxonomy): domain Eukaryota; kingdom Metazoa; phylum Chordata; class Mammalia; order Chiroptera; family Pteropodidae; genus Macroglossus; species Macroglossus sobrinus. The sequence goes on along the minus strand of PVKZ01003647.1, from coordinate 86,426 downwards.
AAAACAAAGAGGACTAAGAGAGAGTTAAGGACAGGAAAAGAAGCTTGTGAAGTATAAAGAGTAGAGATAAGGGTGGAAGCTAAGAAGGGAAGTTCCAAAAAGGTGGCATAAATCAACAGGACCAAATACTGACCTGTGGCCAGGAGGTGAGGTTTAATCAAGCAAGAGCATGCCTTTCTCTGATTCCATATAAAACATGGAGACTAAAGAAGGCACTGACACATGGCCACCCGCGATTCTCTTTCGTGGTTGTTAGTCACCATGAGGGTGCAGCCATCTCCAAATTGAACCTGGGTCTCACATGGAAAAGCAAATTTAACATGACAACCACTAAGGTTAACTTAAAAAAGAAAATCAAGCCAGACAGAAAAGGACAAGAAATCTTTGTTTCTTCTTCTGTCTACAAGAACTTTATGCAGTATTTCAACCTGAAAATCTGTTACTATCTCTCGGATAGTTGTGAGAAAAAAGCATCAGGTATTACTAATTCGATTCAACAGGTGTTACTGATTCCCCACTAAATACAAGCCTCCATGCTAGGAACCTAAAACATCAAGTTCTCAAACTTTAGCTGACCTCAGAATCACTTGGATAACTGCTGAAAACACAGATGGCTAGTTCTTCCCTCTGCTTCCATAGGTCTTGGATGGGACCTGAGAGAAGTATTTCTAATCAGTTCCCAGGTGCTGCTGCTGCTGCTGCTGCAGGTCCAGGGATCATCATCAGAGACAGATTAATGAGTTGGGGCTACTTAATTCAGAAAGAAAAGTAGAGTACCAATTCTGTAATATATTACGATCATGAAATGGATCATTTCAAAATTATTCCAATGAAAATCAAATCAACTTTCTACCATCAAAACCCCCATGCTTTTACCTTAAGGAGTCAGTTGAGAGCAATATCCACTCATATCACATAAAAATAAAAACATACTCATGTCACCTATAGATTTATAAACAAACAAACAAACAGACATACCTAAATCTCCTTATTTAGTATTTCCTGGATCTCTAGAAAGATCTCTGCTTTATTGGTTAATTCCTTCTCCCCCAATTCAACATAACCAGACCTTATTTATTAACCCTCTCCTCACATTTATACCCGGTCTTTTTTCTAACTCACTTTGGATTGTGAACTTCTTGGCAGCAAGGATCTCATTTATTTACTTTATACATCCAGTACCGGACACAGGACTTGGCCCACTCTTTAACTGAGGAAGGAAATAAAAGAAAGGAAAGAATAAAAGAAGGAGGAAAGAAGGAAGTATAAATGACTAGAGGGAAAAAGAAATCTGGTTTAAGTCCTCAACTCTCTACTCCAATTAACAGAGATGATCAGGCAGCTTATCCTTGACATTATTCTCTCCCTGATCATCAGGGCTTGATAGTGGGCAATTTTTCTCTGGACTTGTCTATTTTACTTGATTCTCCCCATCCTCCTTCCCCTAGTGTGACCCCTCTTCTATGATCTCTCTCACAGCCCACCCCTTCTAGGTGAATCGTCATTTAACAATCCTAATCAATACCAGGTCCATACTTTGAACTGCCCATCACTCTTTCCATCACCCAGGCCCAAATCCCAGCTTTCTTTAAGTTCTCCATCTCCTTTATGGCACACTCCCAGGCCTCTTAATTCTTCCTTCTGTGATTTCTCATAGGACCTTTTTCCCAGCCTCATTAGTACTACATGTATGCCTAGTCTGTTAAAACAACCTTGTAACTGGGCTCCTTACTCCACTATTTCCCTCCTCCCATTCATCCTACACACAATTGCCACATTAATCATCTTTAAACACCACTTTCATTATCATAGTAGCAGCAGTTACTCTTTATTAAGGACTTAATGTGTCCCGTGTAATGCTAGATATTTTATACATATTATGTCATCTCATTCTCACTCCATGAAATGAATATTATCCCCTTTTAGAGATGAAATAACTAAGGCTTACTCATCTATAAAGACTTTGCTTAAAGCACTGTGTTAAGTCCCTCCACGATTTCACCTACATTCCTAATACTTTCTCTCACCCTTCCTTTCTTCAAAACCTCTGTTCCAGTCAAACTGGTCTACTGACGCTTCCAGATGTGCTCTCACCTGCCCACCTTCATTGTTGAGCTCATCTCTCAGAGTCAATACAGATCGCCAGCCACACAGATGCAGGGCCCAGTGAAGAACTCAGTGCTGCTGAGTAAGCATACTGTACTTCTAAGAACATAACTGACCCATGGAACTTGACCACTGTAGCCATTCAAATCATTAAGGTTCAGTGAGCAATGTTCTCCCATTCCCTGGTTACTGAAGCTTCTCAGTCCTTGGTTCCTGCTTCATATCATTCCTGAGTGTCAGAGTATGATTCAATACATCTTATGAATATACTAGCACCATCACTGGGGCTGAACGGCCATCTAGTTCACCAGGCTTTCACATAAGCAGAAACTCAAACAAGCATAGCAATATACATGGATAAATAGATAGAGACTGAGAGATTAGTTAAAATAGATGAGAGATAAATTGATAGACAATAGAAAATAGAGATATATAGAAGATAGATAACAGATATAGATAGATGATTTATAGATAAATGATGACACATGGTAGGTAGGTAGGTAGGTAGGTAGGTAGGTAGGTAGGTACATAGATAGATAAGATAGATAGATAGATCGATCGATAGATAGATAGATAGATCTATACAAACCATAGAGTTTAATTGGTTCAATGTTCTTTTGTCAGGCAATCTCTTGGCTCACTCCTTCATAGCATTCAGATCTCCACTAAGAGATTCCTCCTTGGAGAGGCCATTCCTGACTATCCTAGGTAAAATGTTATTCTTCCTTCACACTGTTTCACTTTTCTTTATACACCTTTTCTCTACCAGGTACTGCACTGCACTCATCTCTGCCTCGCTCAAATATATGCATTCAGATAGACTGCCTGTTTTTCTCTGTTGTAATCTCAGAATCTGAGATAATACTTGGCAATTAAAAGGCCCTCAAATATTTGTGGGGAGAATAAATATAGGGAAGACTATAAAGTAACAGGAAAGAATGACAGCCCTATTTGAAAATGGTCTTATTTTAATTTAAATATTGAGTTTTTGATTACATGAAAATACATGAGACTATTAAAAAGAATATTCCTTCCCTTTTCAATTTTCCAGTCAATGTGCATTTAACCTGGTTCTGACTCTACTGTTCACATGGTGGCATATAACCAAAGTGTAAGTATAATTGCTTATAATAAAAAAATATTCTGTATTGGTGGCATGGCCGTTTGAAACTCACTTAGTCTACAGACTGGAACAGATGTCCAGGTATCAAAGGATGGTAATCAGACATGTACCTGCCCTATTTCATGCCTGATGGCAGGAAACATTTTTAAGTAGAATTAAAAAGGGAAATATAAAATTGGAAGAGAAAATAGAAGCTGAAAAGTAAGCACAAATCCAATTTCTTCAAAAGACAATGGAGTTTTCTTAAGGAGCTGCCTGATTTCAAGATAAAGCTGAGATTTGCATGTCACCCTAACTACCAGTATACTTTCATATTTTCTTTTTAGACCCAGGTGGCAAACTTTTACCATGTTGGGACATAATGATGACAATATAATTGTTGGTGATGCACCTTATCCTGAACATAAGACAGCTGTGCAAACCCTCAGACAGACCCAAGGGAGACTCAGGGTTTCAGCGCTTTTGAGCAAGCTAGGACACTCTTTGATCAGCTTCAGGAAGCCAACAACCACCATTTTCAACATCATGATCCCAGGAAAGCCACAGGCGTATTCATTTCAAAAATAGGCGAGCCAGATACATGCTGGATACACAGAGAAAAGCAAGAGAAAGTCCTGATGAACGAGCAATGGGGGGCTGGCCTCCAGATATAATTGCATCCTTTTGAAAATAGTGTTTGTGCAGGTGTGGGGCCAGCCAGTTCTAATAGGGGGGCTTATTCACTGTGGCCATATTCACTGTGGCTTAGCCAAAGCTGGGCATGGTGGTGAAGTCTATTTCCTTACCTTAAAGTTAATCTTCCTTTACAATGCATTACATCGCTCCACGTTTTGTTCTGTGATACTTATGGGGGGAAATCCTGAGTATTTCTGTTTTTGGTTTTTCTCATCTCCATTTCTTACAGAATGAAACTTTTGAAAGTTATCAGGCACCAGAAATACAAGCAAATGGAGAATGGTGTGTAATGTAGCTAAAACAAATTCAATCATTTCTTTGGCACCTACGATATTAAAGACACGTAGTAAGTGGACACTTAGAATGATGGAACAAAGACTTGTAGAAATCAGAAAGTTTTCTCAATATTATATTTTTTGAGTGTTTATCCACTGTCTAGAAACAAAATAGTGACAATTTTTATAAAAATTAATGGACATTTATCCTTTAAAATCAGCATTCCAAAGAAAATTAGAGTGAAGACGTTCCAGAAAAAAAAAAGATTGCATACAATATTTCTATCTTCTGTTTGCCCCTCCAGATTTACTGTCTATCCTTCTCCACCAGGTCTGTGCTCTAAGAGGCTGATTTCTGTGGCTTATATACAACAAGGAATCTTTTGTCCTCTGGCCTCTGGTTGTATTTAGCCAATGAGAGGCCCTGGCAGAAAAACAGGAGGGAGAAGAATAAGGTTGGGCTATTTATTTCTCAGATACCTTCCCACAGAAACCGGCCCTGTCACTTGACCAACAATTCCCAAGTTTACCCTATCCATATAATTCTTTTTTTGAGGAGGGGGGTAAGATTCCAATAACTGTTTAATTCTCATGCCCCTCAGCCCTGCATGTCTAGAATGCTTATAGTTTGCTTGCAGCCTGATCATAGCTTTGCAAACACTCTCTTCATTAAACTCTTTCGAACTATTCTAAAAACAGGCTAATGTATGTCTCAAGCTTGACAATGGAGAATGTGGATAAGAAAGAGAAGAAGCCAGTGGAGATGGGGAGACAAAAATTGCAGAAGAAAAAGCAAGAAATATGTGATATGAGTCTTGGACTAGATGGGAGAGTGTGAGGTATAGAGTCCAGACACAAAAATGAGTTTTGAACAGAAACACCATCCTGGACTGATAGAAAAGCATCTAAAGGGGTTGCAGATAGAAGTCTATTTGTCAGTGTGTGGGCAGAAAATTGAGGCAGTTTACACCTGATAGTCATGTTATGCTTAATGAGGAGTCATAAAGTCATTTGCTAAGAGTAGAAGAGCTGGGAGGAAGATAAAGGACCTGAGGGTTGTCTTGAAAGCTTGGAATAGCCACTGCAGAGAGAGAGAAAGAGTTTCCTGACAGGGTGCATGTAAACTGGATGCAGAGAAAAGCCCAGGTGATTCTAGGGACCATCATTCTGCCATGGCACCAACCTACATAGGGGTTGTGATTTTTCTCCAGCAGCTCTCGGAAGTCCTGATATAAGAATGAAAGAGTGGATGACAAAAGTGATCCAAGGGGCAACTGTGAGGCATGTAAGGTGAAACTGTTGAGATACCAGCACAGTGATTTAATGCAGGGTGGGTTCTGAAGCTAGACAGCAGCAAGATATCTAACTTTGCTTGGTCATAGTTTCTTCATCTGTAAATTCGAGATAATAATAATATCTAACCACAAAGGGTTTTTTTAAGAATGAAATATGATTATCTATGTAAAGTGGTTAATAACATACCTGATTCCTAAAACATGCTTAATAAGTGTTATCTTTTGTTATTACTAAGAAAGTGTTGAGAATGGTGGGAAAAACAATAGTCAAATAATTCAAGGAAGTCTACACTAGATGGAGAAGCTGTCAAGCCATGAAGGAGGCTTATGGTCTGAGGAAAAGGAAGGAAATGAAAGACTGGAGATCAAAGCGAGTTCTGAGCCCACGGTACTGGGGACAAAAGGAAGGACTAAAGACATAGAGAGTTAAGGGGAGAGAATGGTTATTGGAGTCTGCAATTTCAAAGGCTATACAGAGCTGTATCATCAAACATAAAGAATATGATGCTCCCCTCCACAGCATTCATCCATCATAACGTACAGCCCTGCTGAAGATGGGAGAGGGCTGTGAGTCAAATGACAATACCCTCAAGTAATAAAGGAGAATGCCTGAAATTCAGACAATAACAATGGTCAGATTGGGAAAGGGGTGGGAGCAATTGCTGATGGCATATTCATGCCCCCTGAGATGAGGGAACAATTGACTTTACTCAAAAGATTTACAAGAAGATAGCATCCTTAGGATAAAAGCTAGGTTTCAGTTAAAATGGAAAGTGAAGGAATCTCAAACCTCAGGTCATAAAGTGTTTTCTCGATGAAGTAATAGATGATTACATTTCAATTTAGTTTCTAAAATAGGTTTATAGTAAAATAAAGAGTTTGCTTCATCTCTTTTAAATGGAAAAAGTTAAAATGTACATATGATAAAATATTTAAATATGCATATGCAATAATAAATAATCTTTATTGTACATATATAAATTTTAATTTTTCCCCTTTTTGGTTTGAGAATCCAAAATAAAAGTTGTATTTTAAAGAAATGTATAATATGAACTTAGTATACTGACATAAGCAAAACATTTTCCTTGCAAGCACTTCTTTATCACACACCACTCAAAAGTAATTTAATAAATTCTAAACTACAAAGAAGGGTCAAAAGATTTATGAAATATTACAAGAGGAGGGCCTCATAAGTTTAAAATTGTCATCAGTTAAACAAAGTTAAGGAAAGGATTTTGTAAAGAAAACTAGAGATAAAGAAAAGCTTGTTGAAAATGTCTTCATGCTTCTAACAGAGTTGGTGAGCTAGAAAGGCAGGAAGTGGGAAGGTAGAGGACTGGAGAGGCTGCATTGCAGGTGACAGAGTGGCAGAGATCAGAAGTAAGGTTGGGCCTGGCTGGACTCAAGTTTTCATTTCTGGCAGGCTGAGTCTTCCAGGGAGCCAGAGTCATAGCGAACTCACAGAGCATGGCCTGGCCAACAGACCACAAATTGTGTTTGCTTTGGAAGCCAAACAAAACCCTATTGAGGTGTTATTTTGGTGACTCTGAAGAGGGGCAGTGAAGATTGCAATCAGGATGTGAAATCACCTCACATAAAGGCAGACTCTGCACAGAGAGTGGAGAGAAGTTTAAGGATCATCACCTTCTGGTAAAATTTGCTGTGGCTGCAGTGATGTGGTGATCTGAGATCTACATCACAGCCCTGGAGTGTGTCTGAGGAGGCCAAGAGGCCCTGAGCTCCAAAGAGGATGCCAGTGGCCACAGGTTAAATATGAAAGATTAAAAACAAAGGATCAACTTTGAATGCTTTCATAATCTATTAAAAGTAAAGAGTTTTTTAAAAAAGCATAAATCTACAAGGACAAAGACAATACAAATATACCAACCTCCTCTCTCCAATCCAGAAAAAAACTGGATTCTCCTAGAATGGGCCTAAAGGAATGGCAGGCACAGCTGAGGACCAGAGTCCTGAAGAGAGATTACAAGAAAGTTTACAAACTGAACAGTGAGAATCACAGTCCCATCCTCTATTGTACTCCTGGAATCAAAACAAGCACCATTATAAGGCCCCAGCAGAAGATTAAAAGAGCCCTTTCTGGACAAACTGCCCAGCTCAGTGAAACAGTTTTACCCAGTCATGCTACAGTAAGCCCACTATTTGGCGAGCCTGATGCAGAGATTACCTTTTCTAAATTTCATTCTCAAATATTAAATACTGACATGGATCATCAGATATTTGAAGAAAGCATGAAAAAAATGATGGACAGAGATTAGAACAAACAAACAAAAAGGTCCTGAAGGGAAGAGAAAAATTTTTTTAATTATCTCTAATGTCCTCACAGAGATAAGAAAGATATTGAATTCATGAAAAAGAACATGCTATTTTTAAGAAAAGAACATTCCAAGAACAAGAAAAATTCTTGGAAATTGAAAATATGAGAGTACACAGAAAACACTCAATATAAGGATGCTAGAAAAGAAGATAAAATATTTCAAAGAATAAAAGACAAAGAGATTTAAAAAACAGAAGCTAAAAATCTATGCAATTTAGAGAATCAGTATTGAACTAATATGTTCAATATCTAAAGATTTTGATACTCTGGAAGAAGAATTAATTAATTAATTAATATATCAGTAATACAAAAGAGTTCACAAAGCTACAGATATGAGTTTTCAGATTGAAAGGGCCAGCCACAGATCCAATGTAATAAATACCTCTGAAAATATTCACACCTTGGCAGATCATTACGAAATTATAGAACTCCCAGGATAAAAAGAACTAAAACGCTTTCCAAGAAAAAATACAAATCACATCAAGGAATAGAAATCAGAATGGCTTCCTCAATGGCAACTCTAGAGTTATGAAGCTATGAGTCAATTTCTTCAAAACGGTGAGAGAAAATAATTTTTACCTAGATATCCATACCTAGCTAAATTATCAAACTAGAAACTGAAATATCCAAGGGCATGTAATATGTTCAATAATCTACCTCCCAAGCTATTGAGCAATGTTGTTTGCCAAAATCAAGAAGTAACCTAAAAGAGAGACTAACTCAGAATCCAGAAACTTTGATAGCATTTGAGGACAAAGAGATCATAAAACTATCTAAAGGGCCAAAACTTAACATATACAAAGAATCAAGAATCAAACCATATCAGCCTTGTAAGTAGCAATATGGCGTACAAGAAAAAACAGAACACAGACTTTAAAATTTTTAGAAAAAAAAAATTTCAACCTAGAATTCTTTATTCAACCAAACTGTCAATCTAGTGTTAGAGGAGGCAAAGATTGGATTGTGCCCATGCTACATAGAATTAGATAATAGAATCATCACTTCCTCCTGTGGCTATGAAGAAGTTAGTTGTTTCTACCACAAAATAATAGCCTAGGCATTACCTCTGCCTACTACACCATTTGCAAGCAGAGTTACTATATGTGGCACAGGCTGTGCACTGCACAAGTGAGGAAGTGGATTTACATAAAGCGTGGGATTTACATAAAGTGTGATGTCAGCAGTATTTTCTGAAGCTATTCACTTTGGAACTGGTTGCAAATGTGGCAGGCATGAAGAGATAAGCTTCTAGCAGTTTAAACTTGAAGATTACAAACTTGTGAAATGATATTCAGTGTCATATGTTTGGGAAAGAGCCAGACAGCGATCTGCCACTTAATAAATAAGTTCAATTCTCAATTCTCATAAAAATAATGCTGTGGAGCTATGCCTGCTATTTCCAAATAAATCTGCTGATCATATTTTCTCTTTTTAACAGTATATCAATTATGAATAAATGTGGAAAGAGTATAAGCAAAGGTTTTAGATGCTTCAAAGAATTACTCATTCTGGATTCTAGAACATCAGCAAACCTGTTGTCTATAACTCATTAATTAAAGCACATGCTATAATCTCTTTGGGTGGGGTAGGGATAAAAGAATGAAGTACAATGTGGGAGTTCACTGGACTGTGTTTCAGAAGAAACCTCTCTGACCTTGATGTCTAAGTTAATCTGAAATTTAAAACCACAAAGCAAAGCACACATCAGTTAAAATTCAAAAGAAACACAAATAAAAAATATTTCCTCAGAAGATTCAGAGCCTCAAAAAATTACAAACTGAATATCAGAATATTTAAAGGCCTTTAAACTGGATAAGTATTTGGAATATGGCAGTTATTTCAGGTATTCAAGTACCTTCATGTTTACCCATTCTCAATCATTTAAACGAATCTTGTATATTTCACCCTCTCCACCTTTTTGTAAGTTCTACCTTCACCTGAAGTATCTTCCCAAACACCCAGACCCCACCCAACCTTCAGAACCAAGTATAAACTTCAGTGTCTCCACTTAAGCCTTTACTGACCTTCCTGTCCTATAATTTTTGCTCTCATCTGCTTCCCTGTAGCACCATTAGTTTGGTACAAAGTTATAGCTAATAAAGTAGCAGGTCTTATCTCTTCAGTTAGGTTTTAAGCTTCTGGAGAGGAAAGATCCTGTCTTGGATTTCATATATCTAACGGCACTTAGCCGAGCACTGGAAAATGAGTAGGTGTTTAGTAGATTCTCACCAATTATTTTTCTATATAGGACAGTAAAAGAATATCCCCTTCTCTGTATCAGGGTAAATAATTTAATTAGGAGCGTGGTATATGACCACAGATTCAAAACTTTGAATATAGTAACTCTTGCCTAAATAAAAATATAAAAATGCTGTGATCATATTTTCACATACATTTATATTATTTTTAGACTACATCATTTTATAACAATATAAAAATTATCTGAAATATAGCTATAGTCCTACTTACTACAGAAGCAGCATTTGACCCTTCATCATGATACCCTTCTTGTTTTCTGTGACATTACACTCTCCTAACTTTATTCCTACTCCTCTGATTATTCCTCTTCCATCTGAGCTTAGAACTCTTTTTTCAATGGCTCTTGAAATATGGGCACTCCTCTAGGGTCATTTTTAAGGTTCACTTTTTACTCTACACTCTTTTCTGGGCCATCTTTTATCTAAGCCCAAGATCTCAAACATCATGACAGTTCTAAACTTCCCATCTATAGCCCAGACATTGAGCTCAAGAATTATATTTTGAACTATCTCCTCTGTTTGCACATCTCACAAGCACCTTAATTTAACTTGCCCTAAACTGAACTCAAGATCTACTCTCTTTCTTAAAACAGAAGAAGCTCAGAGAATGACTTTACCATCTACTCAGTACTATAAGCCAGAACTCTGTGATTGTACTTGAATCTCCCTATTATTCAGTCTCTCTCAACCAATCCATTGTCAGATCCTCTTTTCCATATTTGATCTGTTGTCACTCAAACATATATCCATCTCCTCTGCTACCATCCCATCCAATCTTTATCATCTGTTGCCTAAGTCACTGCCATAGCTTCATAAATAACTAGTCTCTCTAAAGCTAATCCATCTGCCCTTCTAATCCTTCCTCCATGCAACAGCCAATAGAATCTTTTTACACAAATATAATATTACTTCCAGATGAAAACCTTCCATTAGTTTCTCACCAGACTTAGAATAATATATGTAGCAGCTGCTACAACGTGCACTGAGGTCTTCTACTCCAGGCCTGAAGCATTTATTCCCCCAGTTGCTGGGCGTGCAGCAGCTGACCGCTCTCAGCTGAATCCCTCTCCCAGACTTGCCCTCGGATAAGGAGATCCACCTCAACGAAGATTATACACTCTTCCTCAGGGAGGATCTCATTTAACCAGCGGTTGACTGGGCCTTGAGAAAGTATAAAGACCCAACCTTCTCACCTCTTGTGACAACTCTGAAAAGATCTCCTAACTTTCTTATAAAATAGACTGATATGTTTCTTGAGACTGCATTAGAGTTGAACTTATCCCTCTGACTAGACCTATTTTCTTCACTCATCTGTAAGTGCTGATTCCTAGAATATTCACCAGATAAACTTCTTGCATGCTGATCTGTATCTCAGAGTCCTTTTCTTGGGAAGCCTGACTTGTGATAATATCTTTAACATGATCTAGAAGGTCCTACATGATCTGACCTCTGCTGACCCTATACCATGCTTCCCCAACCTCTCTATACTTCTGCCATCTGGCCTTCTTTCATTTCCTTAAATATTGCATTTTTCTTCTTGTCTTGGGATCTTCAAATGCCTTAGGCTCTACCTGGAATACTTAATGCCAGCTTACCTCTACGGCCCATTCTTTCATCACTATCATTTTATCCCTTTGTCTAATTAATTCTTACTCTATATTCAAATCTCAACACCAGCTCAAATAAATCTTTCTTTGCCCCCAAGACTAGCTAGTTCCCATCTCACCAGTTCTTATGGTCCACTATACTTCTCTTTCAAGGTACTTTAAAGAAAATATAATGAAATATTTTGTAATTAACTGTGAAATATTTGTCTCCTTTGATACAACGTCAGATCTACATCTCTCATTTGCTGCTATAGTCCTAGCACAGAACTCTGCACATAGGAGGTACTCAAATCACCTATGTAACATGTTCAATAATAAATGATATTGGTAGAGCTCTATAGTCCAATCTTCTAATGGTAACAAAAATTAAATAAAATAATATAAAGTAGTCAACAAGGTCCTATTCGTATATCTACACAGGAATGATTTGTTTATAGCTTAGTTTAACCCCTTGTTTTTCTGATAGCAAAAGAATTCATCTCTTCCAGCCTTCCAACAAAGAATTCCAGAGGTTACATGAGAAACTCTATGAAATTGCCAAAGCTCATCATCAAAGAAATTTAATAAAAGAAACCTTCCTAGAGATGTGTTTAGGACAAAAACAGAAGGGGGTCAGGAGGGAGATTATATGTTAGGAAGGAGATTAATTCAAAATAGAACAAAGACCCTAAATGGTAGGGTAAGTTTCAGGTGGAGAACAATTGAGAAAACTAGGGACAGAGATGCCTAAGTGTGCTGGGGTGATGTGGAAGAACAGACATGGGCATATGTAATCCATTTTATGTTGTTATAGTATGATACATGACCAGCCTGAATGTGTCTCCTTAACCTGTACCTAGAACATAGACACAAGAGAGAATAGTAAATCAGTTAACTATAGAAAGGCTGATCTTTAAATTCTTGTACTCACTAAACATGCTAGTTTTCAGATTCTTCTAAAAGATAGTTCAGCATATTTGGGATTAAAGAGAGAGTTGGCTTACATGGACAAAGCTTTCGTCCAAATCTTCACATAGCATAGCTCTAGAAAGTACCATGCCCATTGCATTTTTCATGAATTGTGTACCAGTGCCCTTCAGTTGTGCATTATGGCAGCCCCAGTCTCAGAAAGTGGTTGATTAATTCCAATGGAAGGTCTCATAATTATATCTTTGGGATTCCAGGATGAGTCAGCAAATAGATGTGTAGTAGTAACAATTTCATCACCTGCCCTTAAGTCAAATTTCACAATGAATAACCTTGAAAAGAGCTGTAGTCTGGAGCCAATTTAGGGTGGAAAACCAAGGGGAAAATTCTGAGTCAACCAAAAATAACTCTGTACATGAGCGTACATGTGAAGCAAGCATGAAATGATACATCAGCATTCAGGAAGGAAAAAGAGTTACTGGTAAGGTTTTGAATGTATGAAATTAGTACTGAAGGATAGATGGGGAGAAGTGTATAAAACCAGAAGCTTAATGTCAAGGACAGAAACCAGAGATAAGCTATGAATAATTCCAGAATAGACCTTAGAGTCAGAGGCAGCAGTTAGGAGTACAGAAAGTAATATCGCTAGTGCTATACTGAGATGCTAGTGGTTTTGGGGCCTGTGAGGGCTTAGAGGGTTTGGTTGCCTTCGAGGTCTTGCTCAGAGGTGCTCCTGGAACTGGCCTCCCAGTCCTTTATAGTGTTTTGCCTTTACTATGCCAGAGAACAATGTGGGCAGCTGACAAAAGCAAACATATGTCTTGAGCATCAATTATACTTATTCATTGAAACAGATATTTTGGGTCACAACCAAAATCACCTTCTTTGACAAGGAAGTTGAATACAGGATTTTTTTTAACCCAAATAACCTGAATAAAGGTCTTAAATGCTTTAACTATTCTCCCCCTTTGTGTCAAAGGCAGACTGAATGCAAGAAAAGCATATGTGACTAATCAAAATAGGTTCCCTACCACCCCACTCCTCCAGACCCCAACACATAACTGGAAGTTTCCTTGGCTACAATAGAGTGTAAACCTCATTACAGAGGGTTTATCTAAGGCCTCCAGGAATAGAAAAATGACCCCTGGTCATTGCAAGAGAGCATTGGTGAACACCCTGTAACCCCCAAACAAACAGCACTCTTTAAGGCACTCATCTTCAATGCTGTGTCCACGTACAACATTAGGCAGGAAAAAAACTGGTGGTTGAGTACACATACTACTTGGAGATCAAGTCCCCTCTGCATTTATTTTAAACTTATTAAAATAGGAGTAAGCCATACAGGCATAAGAATGAGAATTAAGACATTTAGTGTTTGAAAGAAGAGAAGACTAAATGGGAAAATAAGAAAGACCAATGGTCCTTCTCATTCAAAGGTCAAAGCCCTATAAACACTCTCACAGAATGTTCTCTATGCATCTTATATTTTTAGCAGAGTGCCAAGCCGAGTTGACTCTCCCAGCTATCCAATTCAAAAGGCTGAGTCTGAGAGCCAAGCTTTCTCCTCAGTAACCATACCACAAAGATGGTAATGGTACCAGAAGCAGCAAGTTCTTGGCTTCATGCCAGCTGCTTTATTACTTATTAATTTATTTTACATAGCCTTCAGCATGGCAAGAAAAGCTTCCTTTAATTATCAAAAGGAATGAAGAAGCCACAAGGGAAAATCACAGCCAGAAAACTGTGGCTGTGCTGATTATACCCAGCTCTTATCAAAGCTGACACAGGGTCCAGGCTGTGCAGATACTGGTGCTGGAAGCCATGGGCCATGCGTGGGAGAGAACCTGGAAGGCACCACTCAGTGCTGGGTAATTCTGCTGGAATAAATTCTCAATACAGAGGATTTTTTAGTTCTTCTCTCCTCTTCTTCTAGTTCAGGGAAATTGAACACTAAACTGCCAAAGACAGAACATACAGAGTATAAGCTTAGATTCCGGTGGCTAACGTGGCAGAGCAGGATAGAGCTTCAAGGTATTCAGAGTAAGAGAAGAGATCACTCAGCAGAGGCAGTGGCTAAAAGGCAGCTTCATGTCTTTGTAAGTACTAAAAATTACCATCAGAGCCATCTTATGAGCAAGTTTAGAAGGTGAGAAGGTGGGCCAGAGAACACCTGGGAGAACCTGCTCCTGCCCAAACATGTCTGTCTCGGTCCCACGGTATCTAAGAAATCATCACTGGAGCATCAGATCCAGTACCTCCTTCTCCCTAAAGTTGCTAACTCCCTCTCATTACTGTGTTTGTCCCAATTTTACCAGCAAGAGTGTTTCAAGGAGAAAAGTGGAAGGAGATACAACACAAACTTGCAAAAAGATTTTAAGACAACAAATCATCGCTCCCCTGACTTCCCAGGCCCATGAAAATTTCAGAATGTAGCATCTGGACGATGTTCTGATTTTGTGCTATGGTACAGTGCTGTTGTAGAGTAATGTCTTGTGCCACACCTCTGGTTATCCTCCAAAGAGAAGACGTATCTTAGCGTGAAGCAGCAGGAGTAGGCAAGGATGAGGAAATGCAGAAGGAGGCTGAAGGGGGTCTGTTTTCATGTGTACTTTCAAAAAGAAATTCAGTTCTCCTGTTTCCAGGAAACCTTGACACATGTGAAAAGGCCACCAGCACCTAAAAGTTCTTTACCACACAAAACTAAGATGTGGTGGGTCAACTTGTCCCTTGTGATGGTCATCATGATGAAAGGCTAGATGGTATGGGTAATGTTGTGAGTATCAGATGGCTAGTGACAATTTACATCGCCTTGAAGAAAGGAAAGAGCCTGCCTAATGTATGCTTGAAGAAAAGAGGTGAAGTATAAAATGATGATGGTGAAAAATTTAGAGAAATGGGATAAAGTTTCATGAAAAATCAAGTTTGTAGAGCTGTGTTGAAAGAAAATGATGGAGTCAGGGGATGACATTTCATGAAATTTCAAGACAAATGCTGAAACAAGTAGGCATGTATGGAAGAGATGACTATAAGAGGAGAAATTATCTAGGAAAAGAGAAAGAAAAAATTTTAGTTTCTTATTTACACAAGAAGATAAAACATAATTGTAAAAATGTTTGCCTTGCTGGATAGAGGAAAATAACTACAAATTTGTATAGCATGTAAGTATATTTAAAATAGGAAATATCTGTGAAATAAAATACATTGAGTCACTTTGACAAAATAACGTTATCCATATTATTAATACAACTGAATGTGTCCTCTTTATCCAACACTGACTTTTTTCTACAATTTTTCTTTCTTTGGCCCTTTTTTCTTGGGCTTCTTTTCATTTTCAAACATGTTCTGAACTTCTCTATCTTAAAAACCATCTCAAAAATATATAAACTTTTATTTTAATATTTTCTCATAGTCTACCACTATCCCACCTTTCAATCTCCCTTTATAGCCAAAGATCTTTGCACACATCATCTCCATTTGCTCCCTTCAGTTTCTCTCAAGGTCCTCCCTCCTTCCTTTCCTCACCTCTTAATTCCCAGCAATCCTCCTTCTACCTCCTCTCTGCCACTGAAATGTTTGATACTTCCCTGGTATAACAGGCTCCTTCCAACACCCCCCCAAACTGTTCTTCAGGCTTCGTCCTTTGAGTTTCTCTGCCACATTTTAAACTGTTGAAAGCCACAATCTTTCTCAACTTTTTCTGGGATTCTTCCCTTTCTCTTTTGCTGTGTCTTTTCCCAACTGCATCTTCCCACCCCCTATACCCCACCAAAAAAAAAAAAGTATCCACATTCTCTGTGAACAGCTATCCCTACAGGATAGCTTTATGAGAGTAGAGTTCTAGAGTACAGTATTACCCATGCAATCCCACAGTGCTTTATGCTTTGGAAGTTTGTTCTAGTTGTTTCTGATCCAGACAAAATTTATAGGGACACGGATCTTGACCAGTGTCCAGCGAAAACCCTGTGTTTCGCATTGCTGTTATTTTCCATAGCTTTCCCAGGATAGATACAGATCACAATAACCAGAGGTATACTTACTCTGAGTATTCTGATGATTCCTGCTTCTTTTCCATTTCAACTCTCCCTCCCAAGATGATGTGGCTTTGTAGATAGTATAGCAAACATCTGGGAGAGAGGGATGAAACTGGGTTTCCTTTATTGCTCTCACTTTCTGTTTTCCGATTTCTGGGAACAAATAAGCCATGAATTTTAGTTACCATGATCTATATCAAATGTATGATAGACTTCATTTATAAGTGTACCAAATGAAACACAACCAACAAGCAAACAAAAAATTTCAACAGTGATGCCTCTGGGGAGGAAAACTGGGTGGTTCAGTGAAAGAGGTAGGAGAGAGATTTACTTTTCACTGAAGCTTTTATACCTTTTCACCTATATGTGCCATGTGCATTTATTCTATTTCAAAAGTAATTTTTAAATAGAAAATGCATAAAATACTTTGTTAGATTCTGTTGATCTAAAGAAAGATTTCTGGTCTCAGGAGCTTACAATATCATTAGGAGACAGGACATTATTTCAAAAGAAAAAATAATAGATATTTTATACTAGCCCCTCTACTAACTTGCTATCTAATATTAACCAAGTTATTTAACTACTCTGATTTCAGTTTCTTTCCTTGTGGAGTAGGAAGACTGGATTAAATAAATACCCTTATTATTTCATTTGTTCATTCATGAATCTTATTTATCTAGTCAAGGCATTTTTAGTGAGCACCATATTAGCTGGCTTTTGAGGTAAAACTACCCTTAAAACTTAGTACTTTAAAACATTAACCATTTATTTAGTTCACAGTTTAGCAGAGTGGCAGCTTGGGTGGGGCTCAGCTACCTGGTTCTTCTGTTAGTCTCTGATGGGCCTCATATATGTGTCTATGATCAGCCATCAGCCAGCTCTGCCTCTGGGGCTATGAGCTGGGGCAAGGGAGGCAACTGCGCCACATGGCTCTCATGTGGTCAGCTAGCCTGGACTTGTTCATATGTGGTCTGAGATTCGAAGAGTAGCAAGAGGGCAGCATCTCAAAGAAAAAGTACTCTTCAGGTCTCTTCTTGCATCATGTTAGTTAATGTCCCATTAACAAAATCAAGTCCAGCCCAGATCTAAGGAGTGAAGAAAGAGACTCCAAACGATGAGAACCATAAAGTAAATTGCAAAGAGCTGTGGAAGAGGGAGAAGAATTTGTGGCCATTTTTACAATCGACCAAAAGCATCTTTTTTGTACCCCTACCATCATGGAGCTTACATTTACTTTATATTCTGTGCCACTGAGTTTCTACTGCTAGCAAATGATAATTATGAAAATCTGGACTGATACGTACCATAAGGCAAATCTCAGGAAAGAATGATTAAGTCTACAGAATTATTAAGTTAATAAAACCTTTTTCCAAGAGATTATTTTGACCAGACTTTTCAAAATGTTCATTTGTTTTTTTGTTAAATTTTTGCAAAAAATTATATTTGCAGACCCAAATGAAAGCCTTACTGTGTTTGGACTCCTTAAGAGTTAAAGGAAGCAGTGACTGTTAATTCATTTCCCTTATTGGGGCTCACGAATTTTTTTTAAACTACAGCTTGTGGAATAATAAGATATATGACTGCTGGGAATGGCAGGAATCAATCCATTAACAACAAGTTCTAAACATATTAAACGTCCCTAGCGCTGGCCAGACATTGCAGAGATAAAATGAGACAATTATCATTCCTTCCATCTGGGAAGCTTGGCATAAATTAGGGGTTGGGGAAATAATAATGCATCCAAAGAACGATAACAAACAATACCAGGTAGCAAATGAAATGAAGATATTGAATGCACAGTTCTCTCCAAGTATAAAGTTTCTCCAGGTGTTCCAGCTGGTCTTACACTACCCGCTCCCCCACTTCCTGCTGTGTCAAGTGTCCCAGAGTAAATTACCCTGTGGAGAGGAAATGTTACTCAGCCTGACATCTCTGTGCTCCATCACACCCTCTCACACACCTGCTCCCAGCCTCACATCCCTCACACACCTGTCATCACCCACAAAACACTCCCCTCCTCTACCCTATAGATCAGCCTACAAATTCACATCCTAATTTTTCCATTTAGATAAGAACTCCTTCCCAAACACACAAACCCAGAATGAGACGTCACTTAAAAAAATTGCATAAAATATGCTCCAGCACGTTTCTACTTTTCTTCCTTTACAGTAACTCTGAAGAAAACCAAAGTCCCTATGGGCAATGACCCAAAGGTCAGAAGAACCTCGAGAAGGGACGGTTGCCTAATGGAGAGAGCACTTTCTGGGGGCCAGAGGGCCCTGAGTTCTAAAGATGATGTTGATGCTTTCTCATGGTTTCATTTGAAGCATGGTCACTGAGACTGAGTTTCCTTATCTTTCCAATAAAAATAACAAATATTCTATCTCCCCCATCTACCTCACAGGGTTGTTATAATTTTCCAGTGTCATTACTATGTAAAATTATCCTATAAAATGTAAGTTTCTATATCAAAGAGGTAACAGCTCTATCTAAAACCAAGGGTGATACTCAGAATATTTATTGGTTGATGTGCAATGGCATGTGTTAATCAGAGGACACCTAGCAGTCGGAATAAACATCAACCAGCAGTCCTGGTGCTTACCAGCAGAACGTCAACTCTGTCTCCGTGGATCTACATGTAATAGGGAGGGGGAAGTGGTGCAGACAGCAAAATAGGCACATGGACAAAGTGGGTCCTGTCCTCATTCAAAAATAAGTACTTATTAGGGCATACATAGATTCCTATTGGTATTATAAATTGTTTAAAACTTTGAAACTTAAAATTTAAAGAAAGTATAATCATAAAACAATATTGCTAAAATGAAATCAAATGTAACTTTAACAGTCACATTTCCACACATTAAGCATCATTCATGGCCTAAAAGTGTAAGGACTGTCAAGAAGCCTTTTGAAAACTTTCACCCCTAAACCTAAATAGCAAATAGCCATCAACTGCCATATAATTGCCTTGTCTTTGCTGAAGCCAACTGATGTTTTACTTCCTTCAGGCTAATGATCAAGGATACCTACACATCAAAAAATATATATATATCATCTTTTTGTATTTTACTATAAGTCAGATATTTGGCACTCTAAACCAGTGGGCTTTGGAATAACTAATATGTGAGTATGTTCTCATATGAAAGAGAAATAGTCTGAATTTAGGCCCTGTAAACGCCTAAAAGCCCCACTGCCAGGACTGATGCATATCTGCATATGTCTAGAAAATTAATGTGTAGCACTTGCCAAATATCTATTTGAATGAGGGCCGAAGAGACCTCCCAGTGGGGAGAAATTATTCCAAGGGAAGAAAAGGTTAAATAGATAAGCATGGACAGTCGGGTCAGGAAAGGGACAGTTGTAAGGTCGGCATAGTGTTTGCCACTAAAATTTGAGCCCTGTAGATGTGGTGAAGTAGCAGATGGCTTCAAGAAGAATATGGAGATTTCAGCTATTAAATGTAGGGTCCTTGCTGTGCTGCTGTGCCAAACGTCCATGCCCCCACATACACACCACTACCATTCCACCCACCCCTGGGACCTCAAGCACCCAGGACACCAGCAACTCTGCAGGAGACAGCACTGTGGCATCCAGAGCGGAGAGCTGTACCCAGGGAAAGGCCCATGAGTGCCCAGCAGATGGCAGTGGTGCCTGGCCCAGGTAACCAAGTCTGCGAAGTCTGCTCACCAGAAAAAGATTCGCTCAGTGCCCAGGAGACACCACGTGGCAGCTCACTGGACTCTGAGCCTAGGCTGGAGGTGGCATGCAGAGAAAGGAAGTCCAAGGGTCGGAAAACACACTGATTATTGAGAATGTTGGATTGCCCCCTTAGCTCAGGGCTCAGGCCTTTCTGTTTCTCCATCTCCTCTCATTTCCCAAGTTGTTTTAAAGGCCAACTCTATGCCATAAATTTCAATTTTTGTATCTCCATCCCAAACCTTTCTACTGAACTCCAGACTCATATATCCAACTGGCCTCTGGGTATCTCCATTTGGATGCAAAATGGAAAGTGTCTAAAACTGGACTCCTAATTTTCTCCCCTCAAAAACATCGGCAACCCCCAGCCTTCCTTATGGACCCTTCATCCTTCCAACGGATCAGGCCAAAATTCTTGCAATAATTTTTAATTTCTTTCTTTTCCCCATCTTCACATCCAACTCTTCAGCAAATACTAAAATCCAGTGACTTCTTACTGTCTCTGTAGCTTCTTCGTTGGTCTAAGGATCCACACCTCTTGCCTGGATCAATTCAACACATTAAAGCACAGAACTGGAACTCAAATGCTTATCTTTCTAGTGTTGGGGTTGTAGAGGGAAGGTCAACAATTTAATTTCAATTAAAAATCTAAAATTAGTAAACTCATGAAATGACCTCTGTAAGGTTGTCCCTCAAGTAGAATTAATGTGACACATTAATAGTGTCTCTCCCTCATTTGATAGGATCCGTCTTGTCAAAACCCTGTTGTTGCTTTAGGATTTAGCACACTCTGTCCTCACATGCAGTCTTTCTTAACACCACCAGCCCACAGGGCCGTTTTCTGGACTTGAAACCCTATAGTGTTTATAGTACATATGGTTTGTCTAGCATTTGATTACATTCTAACTTGGATTGTGCACTAATCTTCCCACGAGTGTTAATCCTATTGCTCCAGCTGGGTAATGAGGCAGAGGTCCAGTGTGAGCCAAAAAGGGGATTTGACATGTCTGAGCAGTCTGGCCTGTGTGGTGACTATTAGGTGCGGCCACCATAGGTTATTTGCATCTGAGGTCTTTGCTGAAGATTTTGAGCACGTGGGTGTGTGCATCCCAGGGTGGGTGAGAGAAAGACCAGGAACTGGGGAAAGTCTGGTTTCTGACTTCAGATATTAGTCCCCTGCTCAGTCTGTGGATTCAGATCTGAACCCAATAGAGAGGGATCTGCTGGTAGGCTTAGGGATTTTTTTCTTGGGCAAGTCTTAAGGCAAGGGAACCAAGCTATTCTGCTTTGATGCCCACATGACAAAGAGAACAGACAGCAGGTGAGCCAAACATGCTGCTTGCTTGTCAGAGACTCAACCTAGCAGTGAGGCTCAGAAAGGCTTGGGGCTACCAAAGCAGACTTGGGTCTCATTAAAAATTTTTTCTAGGCCCCCTTCAGTGACAGATGGGCTCAGCTGTTTACTAGTAGTTTACATTGGCAGTTTTCATAGTTGGGCTGCCTCCATTCTGAATCTCCAGGAACAGTCATTTGTACCAGGTTCTCTGCACCTCTGCTACTCTGGCACCTCCCACGTTGGTAACTCGAGGACAGAGCAAGGGCACCCTTATTGGTCACAGTATCCCAGGAGGACCTTGATGGCAGCAGCAGTTGTCTAAGGCTGCCTCCAAGTGACATCAAGCATGTGGGCCCCAAGTGGGATAAAACAAGAAGATTGTTCATGAATAATTGTTCACCATGGAGCATGCTCAGAAGGGAATACTGTAGTGGGTGATTTGAAGGTAGTAGGGAATTGAATGGAGGTTCCTACCAGGAGGTTCCTTCAGGGCATTAACCTGATCTAGAAAAATGTTAATTATTATTTTACAGTGGTCTTATTTGAATCCACTGACCAGTGAGGCATGGGGAGCCCGAAGCCAATGCAGACTCCATAAGTGGAAAGCCCAGGGTGTTCATAGATTGGGGGCATCCCAACCCATACATACAGTAGACTCTGGTCAATTGGATTTTTCAAAATAGACATAAGTAACAAGGGTCCCTTCTGAATCAAGGATATCAGAAGCCAAAGTATGTTTGTGTGGCAGGGTGCAGATCCAATTTCTAGCAGTAGAATTGGGAAAGTCATCTAACACTGTTGAACCCAATTTGCCTTAAAATAAAAAAAATAATAATAATTCCTAGCTTGACCTCTTTGAGCATTATCAGTGTAATCAGCTGAGATCATGTATGTAAAAATGCTTTAAAAACTATAATACAGTATAAATTTAAAATATAATTCATATAATAATTATCTACTCACATAACTTAAGATTAAGACTTAGGACAATAACTGGAATTATTTTTAAATGTTTAAGTTTACCTTATTAACTAAATATTCGTAACAAAACATAGTTGACTAATTACCCAATTCACCTTGCATCACTGAAATCAAAAAGACAGCCTAAGAAATAAGCTCGTGGCCCTACTGAGTGTTTAAAGCCATTTATTTACTCATGATTGAAATGCCCCCCATATTATAAGTGTCTTAAAATCACAATTTAAAGATTACCTTATTACTTATAAAATAAAAGAGAGCCCATGTGTGTTGTCTTGTTTCTTAAGCTCTTCATTGTTTGGATTCCAGACGACGCTTTGCATCCTTCAGACACTTTTGTGTCACTCATCCTGTTACTCTGCTGTCATTTCTCATTTTACCAGTTACACGCACTGAAGGGCTTTGCTCAGAGCCTTCCTTCCCTGACACTGATGTCTTCCATGAGGAGACACAGCATCTCTGAGACTTCTGTTTCTTGGGGAGGAGATGGCCTAATGGCTTTTTTAAAACATTTCTAATATCACATTTTCCAAATTAGAGAAATTAACTACATGTCACACTTTGGTTCTGGCACAACAAAAATAACAGGCTAATATTCTATTCCCCAAAGGTTAATACTCTGTTCCCATCAGGCATTTTTCTAACAAGACCATTCAATTTGTGGAAGAATCTCATAGGTCATTTCAGACAAAGGTCTGAAAAAAGTATGTTCCACCTCATATTTATTCTTATTTCTTTTTTATTGGGATATGACTAGCATACAATAAAATGCACAGATCTTAAGAGAGTTCAAAGTTTGGACAACTGCATACACCACATAACCAGCTATAACAAGATATAAAACCACGAGTATTAGAGAAAACCACCAGTGACAGTGATGACAAATGGTAAAGCTGGTTTTACACAGCTTCTACAAGAGCTAGCTTTTAAGGCAGGGGTCCCCAAACCCCAGGCTGCAGACCAGTACTGGTCAATGGCCTGGTAGGAACTGGGTCTCACAGCAGGAGATGAGCACCAAGTGAGCGAGCAAAGCTTCATCTGTATTTGCTGTGCTCCCCAACACTAGCATCACCGCCTCAGCTCCATCTCAGACCATTAGGCATTAGATTCTCATAGGAGTGCTGGTCTCTGGTGTCAAAAAGTTTGGAGACCACTCTTTTAAGTCATACATTGTGGATTTCCTGAGTAAATGAGATTCAAGTAGATTCATGGAAAAACAAATCTCAATACTAACTTTGTCCAAGTCTAATATGAATTTGGGGTTAAAATATTTAATAGATTTGTACACATCTTTAGATATTTTCTGACTAAAAGAGTAAGTCATGTTTATTGCAAAATATTAGAAAATACAAAAGAATCTTAAAAGAATGTACAAAGAGCTATTTTATAAATTCAAAATATTATTTCTTTGTAATACAAAAAAAGATGATCCATAATCCTATCATCCAGACAAAAATCAATATTCGCTTTGTGTCTTATAATCTGTTAAATATATATTTTATAGATAGATAACTAGGTATGTGTATGCTTTGTTTAAAAATGGGATTTCACGATGCATGCTATTTTATGTTAAGTGACATAAAGAGTTTCTGACTTGAAGCTCAATGCTCAGTCTACATATCTTTATTTGCAGAGACTATAGCTCATTGGACAAGACAGACTTACAGCAGATTTCAAAGTCCTCTAGGTCAGTCCCCAGACTTAGGAGACGTTGGGTCAGCAGCTCAAGATCTCATCTTGAGTGTGTCCAGCATTTTGTAAACTGTCTGGGAAACTGGAACTTCCTAAATGTCTAATACAAACTCGTAAAATATTGCAAGAAATTTAGATATCAGTATGCATAAGTCTCTGTCTTCTGGCCAATTACTGAGCTCCCTGTGTGAACAAATGCTTCTCAGCAGTTCCTGGCATGAGATGTTTGCCGCTGCTGCCATAATCGCCTGCCTGCGAAGATCAGCATGAGTTGTGCGAGTATTTCTAATCCTGTCATTGAAACTCAGTGTGATTCTGGGACTGTGCACTAAGGAATTGGATATCCAAGGTGAAACGACTACAGCATGAACCAACAAGATGAATTTCTACGGGCAAATTTATTCAAGGTCATTATTTCATCTGTTTCTTTGGTTAATATTTTCACAGACCTTCAAGCTCCATGTTTCCAATTTTCTCCACCTTCAATGTGAAATCTCTTTTTACGTTTTGCAAAGAAACATTAGCTTTTTAATCTTTAAGTAACAACCCCCCCACACACACATCACCCCAAATTATATATTCCCCTCACCCTCTTGAAGAGAGCAGAGATCCCAAGAAGTAACAAGAGATCCTCATTAGGCAATATGTTAAGATAGGGGCTGTGTTAACAAAAAAAAAAGAAAAGAAGAAATTAATTCCCAGTGAATTCAGCAAAAGAAAGCCTATGATTCAGCAAAAGAAAGCCATGGACCATTATGTTTAGCTCACAGACACACATATAACTGCAGCTGGGAGAAGACTGCTCCCTAACCATAGCCTTCTCAGCTCGCCAGGAGCAAGGAACATGACTCAGAGCTATTCTTTCTTTCTTTTTAGGAAATCCAGCTCCAAGGGAAGAGCCCATGCTGTCAAAAAGAAGTTACCTATGAAGAAAAATGAGAACAATTAAGCCCTAAATCTGTACAAGAAACTTGAACAGCTGAGACTCTAAAACGAAAATGGAGATAATGCTAATGATTACGTTTTATAGCCTCAACATGCCTTACATCTGGAAGAGTTCCAAAGCCCTCAGCAGGTTGTCACATTGATAGAAGGGGCCCCTGCTGAGCCGCAGCTGCTTCTGGGGGAAGAGCCGGCATCTGGAGAACAGCTGCATATCAATCCCCAAAACACACAGAGCAGGAAGGCAAGAGAGCCTCTGCGAGGGCGCCCCTTCCACCTGGAGCTCCCTCCCAGGCTCTCAAGGTTCAGGAAGGCTGAGGCGCCACATTTGCTAACTAATGCAAATGCAATAAAAGCTTAACTATCTGTAAACTTTGGAGAAGGAGATGGTCTGGCAGTCAAACTTTCTCGTTAGCTCAAGGTTTTTGACACATTTAAGCATCAACTTTTGTTAACCCTTACAGATGAAAAGTTTTCTAAAATGTATTCCTGGATTCTCTTTATCAATTCAAATTAACCCTAAATACCTAATGTTACACCATTAGTTCACCCAGTATCCATCAACATAAAAAGATTTATGATGTATCAGTGGGCTTTTGTTAAAGAGAGGCTTCCAGAGCATTCTTTATGTATACTGCTGTGCGTGTGCTTGCATGTACACGCATGCACACACACTACTCGCTCTCTCATACACACATATTCATACATAGAATTAGGGAAAGGGAGGGAGGAAGGGAAGGAGAGAAAAATGGCATTTAACAGGATGAGCAGACTGCATTACTAGCTCCATCACAATCAGTGTGACCTTGAAATAGCTACCTCAACTCTGTGCTAAAATGAAGGAAAATCACTAGATGTTCTTTAAGATCTAATCGAATCTTAATCTTGATGCTTCTTTAAGAATTATATTACTCCAAATTTATTTCTTCCTTTCTTTGACTTTCTATGCTTTCCTTTGTTCATTTTTTCCTTTCTTTTCTTCCCTATTTTTTCTTCCTTTCTTCCTTTTCTTTCTTCCTTTTCTTTCTTTCTCTCAGTTTCTAGTTGTTCCATATTCGAAGTGTGAAAGAAATGAGCCAAGTAAACCTGAGATGCAATGCAGCCCACGTAAACTCCAAGATGCAAGGGCTGGGCCTAAAATTGAAGTGTGCATTTTTTATTAGATGGCATGGTATCTGCCCTCAGGATCTTAAATCTCATTACAGCATTATTGCAACACCTTTTCATGATCACTTCCTCTGTTTTTCCCAATATTTCGGAATTATATATTTTGGAAAGATAGGAAAGACAGGTCACCATCGGCCAAAACAGGCTGAGAAGTCTTCTTGGAAGCAGTGTATGAAATATATAAGATTTGCATCAGAAGTTACAGGTAAGAAAGACACCCTCGTTGACACTGCAGTATGCACTAAAACAGAGAAATAAATTACACGGAGTCTGCACAGCTCAGAGGAAGACCCAGATCAGGAGTCACAGCCTTGGATGCCCGTGGGGTGGCCAAGGCAGTCAGGGCGCTACAGTGGGGAGCAGTGCAGACTGAAGGGAACTAGGTAGCCTGAGCCAAGCCTAAGGATTTCAACTCAATTTTGCAAAATATGTATTGAACAAAACAAACTGAGAAGGCAGGAAAAGACCAGGACAAGAGTTTGTGACCTGCCGTAATTATTTAAATGGCTTGCTCTTCTTTTTTAAAAAAGAAGCAAAGGTATAAAACTTATATGGCCTTCATAAAAAAATGAGTCAACTTAAGGTCTTGATGAATAAAACATGATGAGATTAAATCCCTGTTATGCTGTCTCCTGGAGAGTTTTCCCTTGTCCTTGTACAATAATGTAAGTTATCACATTGGGGATTTTTTTTTTTTGCTCATCTATAAATAGCTCCTTTACCCATAATCCAGGGATGACAATCACTTTTATGATTTGAACGTGTCTCCAATTATGAAAATCTGTTTCCAGGAAGTCCAAACTGCCACAGCAATATTGGTGTCAGTCTGAAATGCAAATGTTGGGCAAATGTTGCAATAGAGAAGTTTCCTAGGCTGAATCTTTTTTCTGATTCAGCAAAAGAAGGAAAAGCAAGCAAGAAAACTGGCAGCATATAGCTAGGAAGAAATCTTGGCAGCTAGTGCTAAGGGTAATTACCAAAATCAGGAGCCAGAAGGATTTTGTTTATTCTTCAGAGGGTCTCCAGGACTCAAGATAGGCCAAGAGATAAACCAAACCATACTGCAAAGATCTGTATGGATAAAAAATATTTATAGTTAAAGTTAAATGCTTGTGTGAATTCAGTTATCCTTTCTGTGAGAAATGGTCCTGGAAAGAGGAAGTTTGAGCCATAAGAATTTCAGGATTTGCCTTCTAGAATGAAATTATCACTAAGATGAAGCTGGAAGCAAAGAACTTTGAGCTGTAGGACCAAAGATTTCCAGTTATGTTGGCAAGACCAAGGCCAGGGCAATCTCTAAGGCTTAGTTATAGCCCACAGAGCACCCACTGCTGGCTACATATCCTAAGCTACATTTGGCTACATACAGCACAACAGACCAAGCTCAAGGCTGGAGCCACCGAGAAGAGCTTGTAATTTATAACAAGTATGGATTTGCAAATGCGGTGGATTGGATTGTGCATTTAGGTCAGCCTTGAGAAGCCAAGCATTTTACCTCCAAGCGGCTGTCAAGACTGCCTTCACACACAGATCAATCTCCCTCATCATGTCTCGGGGATCTGCTTTCCAGCAGCTGTCTTTCAGCCTCTCCCTGGAGCCCACCTAAAAATAAAAACTAAACTAAAACCAAGAACACAGTTAACCCAGAGTGAAGCTTCCTCCTTCCAGAGAGACTGGTGTCTCTACATCCACCAAAGAGAAGGAATCCTTGGAGATGCAGTTAATCCAGGTCTCAGCTGGCTCATTCTGATGTTACTTTCAAGTTTCATTTCCCACCATCAGGCTTCAGAATCACATGACCTGGGATGAAATCCCAGTTCTGCTATGTTCTAATAGTAATGACTCAACTCTTTCTGCCTATTTCTCCATCTACAAAAAGATGATATAATACTAGTACCACCTGATGGAGCTTTTGTGAGAGTAAACAGAGATAAGACACATAAAGCACTTAGGACAGCCTGAGATACAGTTAGTGGTCAGTCACGACTGGCTATTCTTATTTTCATCATCTCTGAGGGGTCGGCCAGGACTTACTCTTTGGAAAGATAGTGGCCCGCTGCACTCACAGTCTCACAGCCCTGTGTCTGTCATCTGTGATTATAGCCCCACAGACTTAGTCTTCTCTAGCATTTCATCCTCTTGTGGCCAAACACTCTGACCACTCTGCCAAGCCTCCCTACCCTTTCAGACCTTTCTGCCATGCCCTTTAGAATCCCTCTTCTATGGGATAATTTTTCTCCCAGTCCTATATTGGCCATCAGCTAGGATGATTTAAACATCTCTATGAATAATGGCATATCCAAGCATCAAATAAACAACTGCAATCTTAAATGTCAACAAGAGCTAAGCAGAGTCTGGATGAACAAAACAAACAAAAAGCAAAGATGGCATTGGCATTGGCATCAACCAAGAGTAGTAGGGAGAGTGGCACACTAGAGAGCAAACGCCCCTCAGAGGAGGGCAGCCCCATCCTCTCACCAGCAGCATATGCCCCATGAGGATGCCAATTCTTAGAGAAAATAGAAATCCAGGGTGGTTTAAATGTTGGCAACTATTTAATTTAATAAATTTTTAAAAAGAGCAGAATGCAGGCCAAATAAAATCAGTCAAAGGGTCAGATTCTGCTCAAGAGAGGCTGGGCTGAACACGACACCCCAGTTCCCTGGCTCGTGGGCAGCATCCCTTTTTCCTAACCTTCATGTCACCCCACTCTGTTCTCTATGTCACTAACCCACTTTCATCTGGTTAATTCTTATACAGCCTCCAGGTCTCATCCAAAACTTCACCCCACCCCCCACAACTCTGTATTTCTTATTGCTAGGGTATTATAACTTCTTAGTTTTAATTTCCTATTTACTTATCCACCTGAATTTGCCTCTCAGCTGTAAGCCTGATAAAAGCAGGCACCGTGTTTGTCTTATTCGCCACCATATCCTTCTCACTCAGCAAAGTGCCTAACACATTAGAGATGCTCCAAAAATAACTGAAAAAGAAATAAAAAAGTAATTGAATGACCCCTGATTGCACTCTAATCTCAATACTGAGTTTTATATATGCACATTTCCTAGAGTCCACTGACTGTCTTCACCTAGATAGACCCAGCAGCTAAAACCACTTCTGTGGTGGTTTTGAGACTATGTCCACAAATTCTCCCTTTAAGAGAGGAGGAGCTTAATTTCTTTCCTTTTGAGTACGGGCTGGATTTAGTGACTGCTTCTAACAACAGAATGCAACAGGAATTTTGCTATGTCACTTCTAAGATTAGACTATAGAAAGGCTGTCTTGGTCCGTTCAGGCTGCCGTAAAGGAATACCATACACTGGGTGGCTAATAAACAACAGAAATTTGTTTCTCACAGTTCTGGAGGCTGGAAGTTCAAAATCAGGATGCCAGAATGGTCCAGGGAGGCCTTCTTTCAGGAGATTTCTTGTAGTATTCTCATGTGGTAAAAAGGGGTGACGGATCTTTCCAGAGCTTCTTTTATTGAAGCATTAATCCTATTCATGAGGGCTAATCATCCCGAAAGGACTCACTTCCTAACACCACCACCCTGGGGGGATTTGGTTCCAACTTATGAATTTTGGGGGCACATACTCAGACCATGGCAAAGACTATGACTTCCTTTTGGGTTCAGACTCACCTCCCTCCCACCTTCCCTCCTCCTTTCTTCCTCTCCTTCTTCTTCTGCCTCTTCTTCCTCCTTTCACCTCCCATTTCTTTCTGCCTCTCTCTCTTGTTCTTCACTTGCTCTGGGGGCAGCCTTATTGTGAGAGCCCTATGGTGAAACTCACATGGCAACCTCCCACCAATAGCCCTGTGAGTACAGTTGGAAGGGATTCTGCAGATCCAGTCACATCTTTAGATAACTGCAGCCTGTGTTGACAACTTGACTGAAACCTCAGGAGAGACCTTGAGACAGAATCACCAGGTGAGTCACTCTATGATTCCTGACCCTAAGAAACAATGTGATAGAATAAATTTTTGTTATTTCAAGCCACACAGTTTGGGGATGTTTTGTTATGCAGCAAGAGATAACTAATAAAACATCTCAAAATTGAATTCATTATTATCCTTCCTTCCCTTACCTCTCCCTCACTCCCAAACTTAATCCTCCTCTGAAATCCCCTTGGTCTATTAATAGGTCAACCTTTTCAAATTGCAAAGCCTTACAAATTAGATTCTCTTTGAATCTCTTCAGTACTTCCTTGCACTCCTCATCTAGCTAGCATTTAAAACCTGTTTATAATAATTCTGTAATACACGTTGCCATTCTCCTCACTCCATTTCCATTGCCATTTTCCTACTTTCCACCCACCTTACTTTTTTCCTGGGCCTCCTAATTGATTTCTCTGGCTTTGTTTTTATCCTCTCTGACACATCAGCCAAACTTCTAAGTAAAATTTTATTCAAATAGGTCATTCTCCTGATCAAAATTTTAATAGTTTTCTATTATTAATGGAAGGAAAATCCAAATGTCTTAGAATGAGACACTCTGGCCTGAATTCTCTTTTCAATCTTACACTCCACTACCATTTATTGTATCTTCTAAGCTCATGTAGCAAATATTCTGGAATAGTATTATGGTATTGTGATAGTTATTCCAGTTATCCACTGCAGCTTAAAAACTACCCCCAAACTTAGTGAGTTAACCAACCTCTTTTCTTTGAGCATGATTCTGTGGGTCATGAACTTAGAAAATATTTGTTTGGCTTGTCTCTGATCCTTGTGGCATAAACTAGGTGAAAAAAAATCTATTTGAAAAGTGACTTCCTCATCCGTATGTTGGCCATCTTGGTGCCCTTTGGCCTTTCTCTCCATGTGGCATCGCCCTTTCCTGGGCTTCTCCATATGACTTGGGCAATTCACAGCATCATGGTCTCAAAATAACCTAAGGGTTATCCTCTTTTATGGTGCCTGTTTTTCAAATAGGGATTTTTTTCCAACACTGAACATTCTGAGAGATTCATGAAGAAGCATTAAGACTGCTTACAACTTATTCTTGAAAGTAACGCAGCAACCATTTTTGTGGAATGAGTTTCAGAGACCATGTAGGTTCCAGAACAGAGGGGTATACAAGGGTGTGATCAAGGTGAGGTGTGGTTCCCTGATGGGAGGTGGGGTATCATCTGTGAAGACTAACTACCATTGTACTCTACACCTGGGGAAACTCTTGGGACAATTTGAAGATATTAGGAAGGGGGTTCCAGAAAGGACAATGGAGAGTTATTAACAAACACATAAACTCTTCTTTCCCTTAGAAATCAGAAGCAAGAATTAATAAAATACACACACGAAATATGTACTGTTACTTCTGTTTTGATTAGAGAGCAGAAAAGAAGCACAAAAAATTGGAGTTAGTTTTTAATTGGGTTTTAGAAAAACAATTGGGGACAGAAATATAGAAAATTTACCCAAGGTGCACACTAATCCACCCAAACCACATGCCACCTCTACAAACTAGAATTTCATTTTAGATAGTAACTCCCCAAATCCAATCCATTTATATCCAAAATAAAAAAGGACCAAATTCTTCCTATCTAGTGCTAATCTAAACCTAGTTACTCTTCAATACCCAAATGAGTTCCCTCTCACCCAAGTCTTCCAGAGACACCCCAGCTTACCATTATTCTTCTCTTTCTTCAGCATATACAGTTGGTGTCTTATTCTCACAGTAGGATATAAATCATTTAGCATTGTTGTCTTTCATTTTAATGGAATCAGAAAAAAGGTAGAGCTGGTATGGCAATGAAATATTATCTAGGCTAATTATTGTATTTTCAAATGGAGATATGAAGACTCAACATGAAGTTGACTAACTGAGCAAGGTCACACAAGTAGCAAAGGGCAGAGCTGATCTCCACACTATTTCTCTAATGCTGTATCCCCAAAAGAGCATGTATGTACATCAGTCTTGTTTTTCTAGGGAGGATAAAAATATCTTCAGGAGTTAAAACGTGCTGTCTTTTTTTGTCTCTGACTCGGCACCTAGCAGGCTTAACAGTGGGAGCTCAGTGTGTACTGTGTGACTTGGAGGCTAAAGGATAAATTTTTCTTTAGTCCAGCTACAAAATTAGTTTAAAAGGATGATGCTAGAATTAAAGCATGCATTTGCTAGCACTTGCTGAGACAGCTAAAGGAGACTAAAGATCCCTGAGAGTTGAGTAAATTAGAATCTAAATAGCAAAATGGTTTATGAGCAGACTTACTCCTAAGATGATGGGTCTGTCATTGGTGAAGGGAGAGCGACAACAACTCCTCTATGGAGTCCGTGGTGGGGTTGTGGTGGCAGTCACCAAAACACGGCTGTGCTTAGCAGACTGGGAGTCCAGACATGATGATCCCCTGGGACATTACACAAACACACTTGGAGAACTCTCAGAAATATCTGGAGGAGGCTTAGGGTAAGGAGAGCGAATTTTCCATATCAAGGCCATGGATGTCAGCTGAATTTCAATTGGATTGAATCGTAATTGAATTACAAAAGGTTTAACTTATGTTCTAGATGTAGTCTCATAACCGTGATTCACCTTATCCCTCTTTGACTACTGGTACTGGCTTTCATACCACTTATCTGACACTAGGACTGCTAATCAGCTTGAACTCACTGGTAGAGCAGAACTAACTGTTTCAATACAGCAGAACTAACCTGTTCCGACTGGTGGGTTGCCTATTGTTATAGCCTAGGCAACTGAGCTATGCTGTGTCCTATGTTATGCCTATTTGTGCTCCTCGCTTATCCTGTGAGATGAAAAACTCATTGAAGGCAGAGAGTAAGACAGCACAGCTTCCTGAATAGTGTCCTGCAGATTAAGGAATTCTCAACAAATCTCTGTTCGTTGAGACAGCACAGTCAGTATAGACAGACTTGGGTTCAAATCCTGGCTCTGAACCCAAGTTCTGCGTGATTTTGAGCTAGTTATATAACCTCTGTCAGCACTAGTCTTTTTCTCTAAAAAATAGGGTAATAATATCTTCCTTATAATTTTTTTATCATAACTAAATGAGAAAAAAATGCATGCAAAAGAGCAAATAAAGCATAGATCCCAGCAACTAAAGGAAGCTATTATTATTTTGGGTGTGTTGTCTATTCACCATAGCCAGTCACCTTTCCCTGCCCTCCCCCAACTCAGAAGTGGATCTAATCCTCAATAATTTTGAGGGCTGAGAATATTTCTGGCTCTCTAATGGCAAGGCTCAGAGTTGGGAACCATTATGAAATTAAAAACTCATGTTATCATTAATCCTTCAACTATGAGAGACATACCTCATGGTCTTAACATAGATTCACCACTATCATGTAATAAAGGAAAACCACTCAAAAGGTGTTCCCTACACGAGCCCACATGCTGACTGAAATCTTTCAAAGAGCTCTCTGAATGAGACAAATTCTGCATATCCTGCCAGGAAGGAGATCAAGGAACAGAACCAAAGATGGGACACATTTGATTCTCCATGTCACGTGCTTGATTCTTCTTGTTTCTGCAGTTCAGACAGAGTCTCCAAATTCTAACTTTCACTGCCTCCTGGTCATGAAGAAATGTTTTTCCTTTTCCCCACTCCACCAAAAAGGCCCTGAGCAAGCTTGAGCAAATTATAACTTCCTCCTGAGACTTTTTGAGAATGAACACAAAAAGGCTCATGCAGCTAGTTTAGTTTCTCCAACCCCACTGTCTCATGGAAAACAGCCAACCTCATGGTGTCCGCAGCAGAACTCAGCAGCAGCACCAGGTCATTGGGCCCTCCAGAAACGCTTTCCTTGGTGGCTTCACATTCTTAGCCACTCCAGCCCTGTAATTTTCCAGACGACTTGAGTTTTCGAAAGCAAATGAAGCAATGAAAATGCTTCAGCTGCTAAATTCTCCCTAGATTCATTTGGAAATGACAGAAAGCTGCCATATACAGCGATTTGAGTTTTACAGACACTTTCCTTTAGTTTTCCACATAAAGTCATTAGCTGATCCCAATTTCTTTGGTGATCAAGATCAGCTATGCACTGAGTATATATAAACAGACCTCAAGCCCCTTTTTATTAGGCCATAGCCAGATAATATTTGTGTGGCATTCAGTGATTTATGGAGCACTTGCACAGACATTAAACTCATTTGATCATCACGACCAATCTGGTAGGTAGGGCAGGCGTTATTATCCCCATCTACAGATGAGGACACTGCAGCTCAGGTCATACTCAATATAAAAGCAGTAGCATAAAGCAGAGCTGAAACACAACTCAGATTTTCTGATTTCAAATGCAGTGCCCTCTCCAGTAGATTATAATTGCCCAGAGGCTCAGACTCAAATTCATATGCCTATAGATGATGTGGCCATTTCATTTATAATTCTCCATTTGTTTATGTGTCACTCCCTCCATCTTCTCCACTGGTCCTAACTTTTGATAATTATAGCCCTAGTATTTTGTTCAAAATGATTTCTTAAGGGAGATATTAAGTAAGGGCTCCTTTGATCTTAATATCTATGTTCAGATCTTCTAGCAATTCTAACAACACACCAGCTACACTCTTTTCTTTATGTACAGAGAGACACAAACTATAATTCCCTTTAGATGAGGAGGAGAATAGTGCCCAGTCTTTTCAGAACTATGCAAAAATGGAGGGCAGGAGACCAAACAGCATTTCGAACTGCTACAGAAAGAACTGATCTGAATTGCTACAGGGTAGAGAATATGTCTCTACCAGCAAGGTCAGATGGCACAAAGAGATGTCCCCATTATTTTAATAAAAACTGCTCTTCTCTGCTGTTGTTGTGATGCTCCCTGTAAGATACATGACCTTTGGGGCTGGAGCAATTCTACCAAATGTGCAAAAAAGCTCTGAAGAGAGGTGCCTCTCACTGCCTCTTCCTCCTTCTCCCTAGCCAGTCCTTGCATTGGGACACTTGAGGCCGTGAATCCTGCAGCTGGTCAGTTCCCTAGCAGCCTTGAGAAAGTTCAGATGCATTAGTAAGCAAGTGAACCACAGCTAAAATGCGACTAAAGGTGACTCAAAGATGTTTTTACGTCTGAAATAAATTAATAAGCCTGAGGGAAGCTTCTTTCCATATCAGATTTCAGAGGGATCAAGGCTGTGCGTAAAGAGATACAAATGATCATAGTAATTTAAAAAATAATAAGTATAGTTCCTGGTCACAGAGCACTTAGTCTTTGCCAAGCACTGCTTTACGCACCTTATCTCTAGTCCTCATAATAATCGAGAGAAGTGGATAGAGCGATCACCATTTGACAGATGAAGAAACTAAGGCCAGAGAGGTTCAGGAACTTCCCCACAGTGACACTGATAACCAACAGTGCTGCTCATAAACCTGTCTTTCATTCAGGCATATGCTCAGAAACAGGAACACATGCTCATAGCTGATGACTGGCCTGTTCCCTGCTGGTGGAGTGATATGGGTACCGGTGCTGTAGAATGGAGTAAGGCAGGGGGCTGGCCTATTTACAATCCTAGGTTCTCTTCCTAGCACAAATTTCACTAACCATCATGTTTGGGGAGAGTACAAGGAGAGAGGAGGAATCATTCAGGCTAAATTAACCTTCCATTTCTTTCTAAACTACATATATCCACTAGTCCTCAAAGATAAGAGAAATTAATAGATTTAAAAGATATGTTTACCCCTAGATGTGCTCCGGGGGTTACTGGGGAGATATTCAATCCCCTCAGTAATTTTCAAGCTTCTTTAGAAACATTTTTTCCCCCTGTGGATATAAAACCAAGGTCAAAAAATTTCTGAGTGAATGGAGAAACTGGAATATAATATGTAAATCACCATTTGCAATTGCTTAATAATGAGTCAGGGGGATGGGGGAAGAGAAGTAGAACTTAAAAAATTTTTCCAGGTAAACCAACCTGATAAAGAAATCCTTATCTCTGGCATCTGTGTCACTAGAATCTGTGAAATAATAGCCACTCCATCCCTGCCTGACACAGCGGGAGGTGGATGAAAGGATCTTTGCTTCAATCTCAACTTTGGTGCTGACCAGCTATAAGATATTAGACAAACCACCGGCACTCAATTCAAAGTCTATATCATTATAACAGAAAAATCTATGAGAGTTACCGCTCTCAACATTAGCATTCTTACATTTACTGGAAGCCTATAGGGCTAAAATTCTTGTTTGTTCACACCACCATTACCTTCTTTTTTATGGACATGGGGCCAAGATATCACAAGATAACACTCTAATACCCATTCCCCACGATGAGTGAGTATTAGAGTGTTATAAGAAACAAAAATTTTTCTGAAATAGATGTTGAAGATAACTCAAGTTAGAGATAACTCAAGTAGAGAACAACAGCAGGTAAGAATGAAGAGGAAGACAACCCAGCCAAGGGAATTACCAGCATTGAGGTGTTAAGAAGAAGGCAGAATAATCTGATTAGAAAATATCAAAGAGTAAGGCAAAAGAGAAAGTAACCATGGGAACTTTTACATTACTGAACTGTTTCCTGTCCATTTCTTCTTTTTATCAGTAGCCAGTAGTTTTCAAATACCAAGAGAAAGGCCGCCTGTGAGTTTTAGTGGATGTAAGGGCAAAGCAAGGGATGGATGGCAGCGTGGTTTCTGAACGGCAACTGTATGTGCTTCCTAAGGCTCCTGTGACAAACTGCCACAGACTGGGGGATGGGGACTGGGGGGCATGAAAGAACAGATATGCTTCCTCTCATAATTCTGGAGGCCAGGAGTCTGAAATCAAGTGGTAAGCAGTTTGGTTCCTTCTGGGGGTCCAAGGGGAGAAATTGCGCCAGGCCTCTCTCCTGGCTTCTGGTGGTTGCCGAAAATCGTCGGTGTCCCTTGGCTTGTGGCGGCATCACTCGATCCAGTCTCTGCAGCCATCTTCACGTGGCCTTCTTTTCTGTGTGTCTCTGTGTACTCACTCCTCTCTTCGTGGGGACACCAGTCACCGGATTTAGGGCTCAGTCCAATAAAGTATAACGTCATCTTAACTTAATTGCATCTGCAAAGACCCTATTTCCAAATAATGTCATATTCTGAGATTCCAGATGGATACGAATGTTGAGAGGAGACTGCACAACCCACTACAGCAACCAAACTGCAAGACCTTTCTCCTCGTTGTATTTTACAAGGCAGTAAGGGCCACAGAAAAAAATCAGTGTGGTCCTTTAGGTTTATACTTTATAGCATTTCTCACTTTGTTTCTTCTGCATTAGACAGAGTTCCTTAATGGCAGGGGAAATTTCTTATCAGTGTCTATCACAGTGCTTAACAAAGCACATAGTAGACACTCAGCAAACGTTTGTTGAACGAATGAACTTTCATAGGAAAAGAATCTCTGAGCCCCCTGCATTATTTCATTGAGACTTCTGTGTGAACCTGAGAGCAATGAGTTCTTACTCTTTGAAGAGTAAATGGCTGGAATTACTCAGATCATCAGAGTAGTTTCCTTTATTCTTTCTTTTTTTTTTTCTTTAAGAAGGAAACAAGGAACATGAATCAATCCATGGGAACGCCCCTCTTGATGGCAAAGACCAAAAATTCATGTGACTGAATTTTGGCATTAAAGGAGGGCCCTGCAATTTTAAAGTAAGTTCCACGTCTCCATTTCCTCCTTTCTTCCCGGATATCTATTTTGGGCTTTCCATTCCATTCCAGGAATTCCCCCTGCAGCCTGCTAAATTGTCTGAACCCACATTGTGCTTGGTACTGAAGCTCTCTCTCCCTTGTCTTGAAGGATGTTTGGGTGGGAGGTAGAAAAAGGAACCGCAGACGTGTCAGTGGAAGGAAAACATAATCCTTATTCATGTGGGCTGAGTTTTATTTTATTACAAAGGCAGAGTTAAATTCAGGAAATACAGTAACTTAATTCATGCCCGTTTCTTATGCTGCCAGCAAACATGGAATTTAGGCTCAAAAAAGTTACCAGACAAGAAAAATAGGTTCACACTGGCACAATCCGTGGTCAGAGCAGGTTCTCTAGTTCTGCCTTGTACTCAGGAGCCCAAAACTGAGCTTCATCAGGACCTTACGCAAAATCAAAAAATCAAGTGGCGGGGGAAATGCAAGTTCATTTACTGATTCATTCCAGGTTCAAGTCCTTGGGAATCTGCTCCATTCTCACTCCCTAGAATGTGATTCTTCCTAATGGGGCCTCAAACCCATAAAGTCAGCAAAACTGGTCTTCAGTTACTCCCAGCTCTCCCCCTACCCTGGGTCAATGCTCCTTCTCTTATTTCCATCCACTCCAGTCAAAACCTGTGCTCAGACTCCACAGTCAGCCTAAGCAATGATGACAAGTAACAACTTCAAGCAGCGGCTCTCGATCTGTGTGTGCACTGGAATCATCGAGGGTGCTTGATTCTTTATGCAGATTCCTAGGCGGCAGGTCTGTGGTGGGCCCCAGCATCTGCACCTTCACTAGGTAATTCATGGACCCTAACAATTGCTCCAGAACAGGGGAAATCAAGCTTCCCCATTATTCTTAAAACCAAAACCCCACCTTTGCAAACCTCACCTATTTCACACAACAGCGAATGAAGGAAACTTTACAAAGAACAGCCCCTGATGAAATGTGACTGAAATTTTCCATTCTAATAGGAACTTAACCCAGTATTCTCCAAATCAGTTTCACCTGTAGACAGGGGAGCATCATTTTAAAGAGAATATTGGAGCACAGAGTCCCTCCCTGAAGCCACCCCTCCTCAAGAAAGGGCACCTTACACACTTCGAAATTCCTGGACATTCAAATCACCTACTGTATGACAAACACTAGTTTGGAATCTCTTTATATGCTATGCTATTTAATCTTTGCAAGAGCACTGACACACCAATCCTATGAAGCAGATGTTCATCTACATTTTAGTAGATAAAGAAACTGAGGTTCAGGGGAGCTAACTGACTTGCCTAAGTTCAGAAGTGGCAGCTCTCAGATTTATTCCAAGTCTCCTAACCTGAAGTCCCCAATGTGTTGCATTAGATCCCATGGCTGCCTTTAATTGCAGGCCCAAGCACAGCTTGAAGGCAGTGACCTAGGTACCAAATCACTGAAGTGAATTAGAGTTGAAATTTGACTGCTAGATGACTGACAGGCTAATCCCTCAAGATCAGGTTTATTTTCCTAAACAGAGCTCCTCAGCACTGTTGCCTTTCATTTGCTTCCCCCACGATATGGGATTATGACCATCTTCACCTTCCCTCATGTGTCCCACCTCACCCCCACACAGAGATTCACCCCATACTCCAAGTGCTAAGCGAAGGCTACAGGGTTCTGACAAAGATGGCTGAACCAATTATAGACAACAAGCCCATAAATACTCCTATAACCTCGTCAGGGAACATTCCAGCAGAATCCTTCAAGGATAGACTTTGGATAGTTTCAAGCTATAACAGGTGCCCCTGAAGTCATGTGTGAAGTAAAGAACCAGGGAAGAGAAGAGCACAAAATGGGATTTTTCCCTGAACCCCACGCCTTCCAGAAATAGCCCTGATTTCAAGCAATAAAAGTAAAAACATTTTCAAGGTCCTGGATGGGGAAATAAGCAAAAAATAGAATGTTTAATCAATGCAAATATTCTTGGAATCTGAAACATCTGGGAAAGCTAGGGTGGCTGAGCTGGGAGCCGGAAAATGGGGGGAGGGGTGGTTAGAGACTTGACATTCTTATCCAGTGTTTATCTAAAGCAAGAGCTGAATAACCTGCTCCTAACTGCCCAGCAAACCTAAGTGGTAGCTATTAATTTTTGTTACTGAATATAAGAACATCTTTCACTTTTAAAAAATCCAAAACTCGATCACCTAATTTAACCGGATTAATATAAATTATGGATCATTCACTGATATATGTTTAGAACTACCTAAGCCTATATAACCCACAACCATCCTAGTGGATTTAATAAGGTCCTTTTTTTTTTTTTAATTTGCATGTCACTTCTTAGGAAACCAACTGCTATGCAAAACAAAGTTTCTCTGTGGACTGAAAATTTAATTCAGAGATAGAAACTCTCCTGAAAGCTAAAAACAGTCTTGACAGAATATCAAGGCTCACTAAACAAATATTTACACACTGACAGGTTAGTTATCACCCACCCCACTCCCCACAACTGTTTCAAATCACTCATCCCCAGATACTCTTGACAGTGAAGAAAGATAATATGATCAAATACATAAGCCAATTTATGTGAATTACGTGAAGATAATTCTTGTTATGGCTCATATTTCTTAACGTGCCATTCAACACAAACCTGGCCCCAGGTCATCAAGGTAGAAAGTAGCTGCAACCCCAGTCCCAAGAGAGCCATGTGTTACAGCAGGCTGCACCTTCTCCATGCCGCAGGGGGCTGCCCTGTTCTCACTATATCACTGGGCTCTAACAAACAGTAAGTGAAAAAAGAGAATGCTTTAAAGAATAGGTGCTTAATAAATGGAGAATCATTATTATCACTTTCCTTCCTCTCCTCCACCATTATCTATAAGTTACCTCATGGGTCCTCACACCTCAGTCCTAGTAAGCAGGTATTATCATCTCCATTCTACAAAATAAGCTTCAAGGGTACAAGTAACTTGTTCAAGGTCACATACTTGTAAGGTAGAGAAGTGAGATTTTAAACCCTGATTTACTAGTTACTCTTCTAGGATTACACTATACCGGGTTTCTTCCATTACACATTTTTTATCCTTGACCTTTGCCCATAAAGCCATGACCTAAAGCTCTTATATTTGGTTCTACTATGTCTAAGCCAACAACTTTTGTCATGAAACAGGTCATTTCATGGTAAAGAAGGAGCAGAAATAACATAAGAGTTGCCATGTTTTTCTTATGTCTGTGTTACTCTATATCTAGCACAATATCCCTTTCAGAATCAGTATAAACAGAAGCCAATAAATGTATAATAATATAGCTAGTGAGGTGAATACCATTAATACTATCAACTTGGAGATGCAAACAGGGGTACGGAGAGGTCAGGGCAATCCCTTACCCGCCACTTTGCCTCTGCCTCACTGAAAAGTAGTTCTACATTTTTATCCTGAGACTTCTCACAGCCTCTGCTCAGAACAGAAGATGCTTGGCCTCTTCTGTTGTGGCTGCTTACTCAGCTAGTCTGTTGCTGCCCAAATCATCAGCAGCTGAAGCTGCTCTTGGCCACCAAAAGACTTTCCACTACCTTCATGGTGTTGGCTACATTCTCTTTACTGCACTTATGAAAGAGGTGTGGCAGGGGGTGGGAGGGTAAAAGGGGAGAGAAGAGAGGAGAGAGGGGAGAGAAAGAAGACCCTCTATATTATAGAATAAATCTGTGACCACAGAATGAGCTGAGAATCATATCTATCTAAAGTAAATCTTATTTCCCTATAGTTTCTATTTTTAAATGTGTTATGATGATGAAAGTTGCACATTAAGCTAAAATGACAATGTTTAATGTGGAAAGAATTAGAATTTTGCCAGTTATATGGTATGTTCAGTGTGTACCACAGCAGCAGAGCTGTAGTGACGAAAAGGACAGCAGCAGAGGCCTGTGGAACTCTGATTCCTGTTCAGCGTTAACCTCTCCTTTGTAGAATTCCTAAGAGCTGCCAACTCTTTCCTGACTCCGGACATCTGCAGTTCATCCGCTTTCCCAGACCCTAGCATTAGTTCCCATAGTGGGAGATCCCCTGACTCTATTCTCCAAATTCCCAGAATTTTATTTCCTTTTTTCCTTTGTTGAGATATTTTTAATGGTGGAGAAAGCCTCAGTGAGGACCATAGATTCACATTATGTTTATGCAAAGTGAATAATTTAACAATACAGTAAGTCTGACATTTACTTGGAATGAAGGCTGCCTATAAGGGTGTTCCTATGTTATTTATTTTGTATTTATTTGTATTGTGATTCTCTCTGTGATTAAAAGTGTCACTTTATGCTTAAAGGCAACAAAACATCTAGATTATTTTTCTCACACTGAAGTGTCAATTAAGTCATTGCTTAAACCTGACACATAGTTCCTAAAAAATTAAGTCATGTTCAAATATACAAATGAGTAGGCTTCAGTGTATTGCTAGATCTTCAGAACAATCCTTTCATTTAGTACTATTAAAAGCTAAAATATTTTTAAGATAATAACACGGCCATCAG
Organism: Macroglossus sobrinus; assembly: GCA_004027375.1. Taxonomy (NCBI): domain Eukaryota; kingdom Metazoa; phylum Chordata; class Mammalia; order Chiroptera; family Pteropodidae; genus Macroglossus; species Macroglossus sobrinus. The sequence continues at coordinate 43,925 of PVKZ01003647.1, read as the reverse complement.
ATGGCTCAGCGCCAAACAGCCATAAACAGAAAGTAAGCAGATAAGATTAAAATGGACCAATAGGATGTCACTCCTCCCCCAATTCTGAATAAATTTTTTGACCTTAATCACTTGATAACTATGCTAAGCATTTTATATACATTATCTTGTTTAAATATCCCAGCAATTCCCTAAGGTCAGTATTACCTATGTTGATAATGGATAACTCTCAATCATTTTTAAGAATATAGAAATAATGTGTTTGATTGTGGATTATGGCATTGGATTTTCCAGCAGGATATACAGTGGGAATATCCTGCTAGAAATATGGTCCTGAATGCTGATATATGCAATAAGGATAAATCTCTTAGATATTGTGTTGAGTAAGAGAAGCCAGACCTCCCCGCCTTCCCCACAGAAAAAGAATACAAACAATATGTCCTGTGTATAGAAAATTCAAGGACAAGCAAAACTGACCTATGGTAACAAAGTTTAAGAAATAATTCCCTCTCGAAGGTAGTTCCAACTGAGAAGGAGTGTGAGGGGACCGTCCAGGGTGTTGGACATGTTCTGTGTCTTGAATTGGATAAAAAAGACACATAGGTAGAAATTCATTAACTATATACTTAAGATTACTGCCCGCTGTGCACTGAATGTTCCTATCCCCCACTCCAAAATCCATCTGTTGAAACCTTAATCTCCAGTGGATGGGTGTTAGGGGGCAGGAACTTTGAGAGGTGATTAGGTCATGAGGGTGGAACCCTCGTTATGGGATTAGTGCCCGTACAAGCAAGTACTTGAGATCTGGCCTGCTCTCTCTCTTCTCCTCTTGTGAAGGTACAATGAGAAGAGAAACCAGGAAGAGGGTACACGACAGGAACTAAATCAGCTAGCACTTTGATCTTGGGTTTCTCAGACTCCAAAACTGTGGGAAATAAATTTCTGTTGTTTCAGCCACCCTGCCTATGATATTTTTGTTATCGCATCCCCAACTGATTAAGATGGCACCCTTGACACACTTTTCTATATGTAGGTATGTGTTAACACAATTTAAAAAAGAAGAAAAGAAAAAAAATAAATCTAGGTCTAGGGTTCAAGAATAAAGAGGGGCCTGCAGATACAGATTTGGGGGTCATTGGCTCAGAGCTTGGTGAGGCTTCTCAGGGAAAGCAGAACCAACTCTACAGAACTCAATTCCAACTTTTCTTCCTTGGTCTTGGTGTTTTACGATTCACAAAATTTGCAGCCCAGTGCAGCTGCCCTCAGGAAAGCTTATGGAATGCGGAGAACATTCTGTGAGCAAATGAAGAAGATAGAAACCCAGGGAATATCAGTGTATGAAGAACAGACAGAAAAAAAAATCATCAAGAGAAGCATATCTTACCTCGGAAACCCTGTTCGTTGCCTGCTAAGCACACTAACTGATATATAAAAAGTGCTGAGTTAATGAATGTTTAGATACAGGAAAAAACAAATGAGACAAACCACTACAACTTTCACAACTGAGAGAATGAATGAAATAAAATTTTTATAAGATCCCAACTGTGAGAAGTAAATTTTAAAGATGAGAGGGGGAAAAAAATTAGTCCAGAGCCTGGTTTAGAGAGGGCAGGGCAGGAGGAGACAAGTGACAAAGGCCCTGGGTGGTCTGCTAGATGGCCAGGTCTTAAGAAAAAGCAAAGATGAGCCTTGGAAAAAGAAAGTAGGTGCAAGTTAAAACCCCACTTTCTTCATACATTTATCCTGAAGACCAACTCAACTTGAAAAAATAAAAAAAGAAAGACAGTGTTCAAAGTAAAAGAAACCGCATTGCTGTTTCTGACTCATCTACTACCCAAAGTGACTTCAGCTTTAGACGAGAGCTCAATTAGGCTGTAAGTATGCAATTTGGGGAAAACGAGATCTGCTTCTTAGACTCTATGACCAAGCAAGGCCCCTGGAGCAAAAGTCTGGGTTTTATTTTTTTTTTTATGGGTCACCTGATGGAGCCTTAACCCTCTCATCACGTCTTTCCCCAGGCAGAAGAGCTGCTAACTGCAGACAGTGACGTCAGTGCAGGCTTGTAATGGAGCAGCCCGGGGATGGGCACAACCAAATGTTGCTCAGGGTGATGTTTGGCTCACTGGCCACCTTTCATCTGGAGTATCTCATAGCACTTTACAGGAGATAATTAATTAGGCTTCCTGAGGCTTCACGCAGGAACATGCACCACAGACTGCACTAACGTGAGTGACTGTGTAAGAAGAAATGCTCATGGACTAATTACTTTGCATTTGTATGTATCATCTCCTTTCACACGGGATCACACAGCCATTTCCCAAAGTAAGCAGGGGAGTGAATGGCTTCATTCCTGGGACGTCTACAGCCTAGCTGGGATAAAAAGGTCTAGTCACAAACTATTTCTTCCTGTGCTCAGGCTGACACAGGGGTCCTTGAGGGTTGAGGACCCAGGAGAAGGATAACTAAGAAAACAGCAAAGCAGTTCAGGGATGGCCTGTCATTGAATCACGTAACCAGCTTGTTTTAAGCGCTCAGTGGCCCATGTGATCAGGGGCTGCCATATTGGACAGCATGAATCTAGCTGACGTCTAAAGGCTCGTCCAGCTGTACCTTTCAGTGGCAATAGAGCAAGAGATAGCTGTTGACATGATATTTCCAGATGTTCAAAATTCCACTTGAGCTATCTCAAGAGTGGCCTTATTTTCCTGTGTCTGCAGTTGGGACAATCGGGCAGTGTATTCCCTAGTATCCCAGGGGAGGGGAGTGGCGAGACAAGACAGTCCTCTTTCAGCATCAGGCAGACTTTGAAAAGAAATCAGTCTTTATTTTTCTCTTTGAAAAACTGTAGCATTTATGTCATTGGATCAATCAGTATCATCCATGGTCATCAAGCTCACTAACTAATAAAGAGAAGAAAAGAAGGAAAATTAGTCCATATTTAAAATCTCTACTTCTGAGCTCCTCGGAGTTTACCATTGAAAATCCCACCAAGCAGGGTCCTGGGGCTTCAGCTGCCTACCTTCCCTTCAGCCCTCAGTCCATTTCTCCCTTTCTGCCACTTTCAACCCACTTCCTGTTCATCAGTGTCTTTGAGCTTTTATACTCCAGGTACCATACCTAAACCTTTCACATACTTTATCTTACCCATCTCCTCATTAAATACTATAAGATAGACCTACTTTATAGAAACCTCTTGTGTAAAATCACCTATTGACCCTGAATGCCAGACCAGGCATCTCCATCCCCTGACTCAAGGCCAGCAGAGTTCTCTTAGACTAAACTACCACCATGACCTTTCCTTGGCTTTTCTCAAACCTGCCTTCCCAAAGAGCTTATCAGTTATTTTCACTTGAACCTGAGAGATATTATGATGCCTGCTTTCCATAAGATGATTGTTTTTGAAGCAGTATCCCTTATTTTGACTTAAAGGGATTTGCTCCCACACAGGTGGAGAGGTGCATGAGCAGAGTACAAGCACAGTTCAGTTCAAGGCAGGGTGGCACTCGGAGAAGTTGAATGTGGTCAGGGGTAGGGTGTGGGGGTATCTTCATGAGGTGACTTTACCAGACAGGGAAGAGCACTGGAAAAGGCGTGAGGCCCCTGCATGCCAATCACGGTGAGCTGAGCAAGTGCTGGCCTGTGCCCATCATTTCGGGCTGCAGGGTGTGAGCAGAATACTCGTGCAATCTCAGCGCAACTTATGGACAAGCGTTCATAGTTTCACTTCGTTTTCATTGTCCACCATCATGAAAAACTTGCCTTTTTGACAGTCACTGAAAAGGCTCATGACAATTTAGGGGGTTGAATACATGTGGTTTTCTTAGTTCTGTTACATTTCCAACCATTCTCTTTGAGATAGTGAGCATTTGCCCTTCTCTCAGTGCCCTCACTTCTGCCTGGTAGATCTTTACCGGCTCAGGCCTCAATGCAGTGCCCCTGTGACACCCCAAGGTTTTGGCTGTTGCTCTGCACCATCCTTGGAGAAAGCTGCAGTTTTCCCCCAGGCAACGGCATAATTGCCTGCCTGAGGAACTCCCCCCTCACTGGAGAAAGGCTTCGGCTCATTGTTCACTATCAGCCACCTCCTTTGGCTTCTGGCAGGTCTTAGTAATTGTACTGATTTTGCAACAGTTCAAAAACATTAGGAAGATGGTATCACTGATATGAAGATCTAAAAGAAAAAAAAGTCCAACTCATAGAAATGGAGAGTAGAAGAAAAGTGGTTGCTGCTGTGGGGGGGGGGGGGGGAATAGGGAGAATTTGGTAAAATGGTTCAAATTTCAGTAATAAGAAGAATAAGGTCTAAAGATCCGATGTGCAACATGCTGTCTATAGTCGATAACACTGTATTGTTGTCATTTTATGGTATTTTGTATTTGCAATTGGAATGTCACATTTCTAATTAAAACATTGTATATGTAATTAAAATTTACAAAAAGATTAAAATTTAAAAAGTTCTCACCATATAACGATAAGGTAAAATGTGAGGTGAAGAATTTATCAGCTCTATGAAAGGAATCACATACATCAAATCATTACTTTTTAATCACTAAACATTGTATGATTTTATGTGTCAATTATACCTAAATAAAGCTGGGTGTGGAAAAGAACGTTAGGAAGGATTTCATCTGACTCCCCACTTTGATTTTAGGTAAATAATTCCATTGGCCAAAGCTTCAGTTTGCTCATCGGTAAAACGAGAATGAAGATGGCAGTTTTATAAGATTATTTTGGGTGTTAAGTGAGATTAGAAATGAGTAAGCCTCAGACATAAACCATTACATGTAATAAGCTTTCAGTAAATACCAACCAAACCTCAATCCAAAGTATTCTGAATCTTTCCAACATGGATATCTTTTATGTGGGGTACACATGTCATTATTGTACTTAAAAAATTTTTTTAAATGTTGCTTTTTTAAAATTTCTTCTTTTAATATTTCCCTCAGTATCAAAAAGGTAGACTGCTTCCTTAGGACCTTTTACACAGCCTATAGTATTAAAAATGCTTTCTTAAAACCTGTCATATTCTGTCACTCTTCATTGTCATTTTCTTGAATTTAAAATTAATGAAATGAAGTACTAAGACTCAATTCCTAAACTCTGAAATGTTTCTCTTAATTCTCTCCTACTTGTGTGTCTTTTCTCTTCTTTTATTCTCTAATAAATGTGACGTGCACAAATCATCATGTGCAAGCCGATGAACACTTCTGAAAAAAAATAAATAACAGAAAAAAAGTGGAGTTCGCAGCCTTCCAATGTTCAAACACTGATGTTCAGAGGAGAGGTAATGTCAGTTACCCTCACGTGTGCCTTTACCTTTAGATCTGTAGGAGTCTGTTGAGATGAACAGATTTATTTGTTAGAGATATGTCAAACTTGCTCTGCATAAAAGGGTCAATCTGTCCCCTTAACTTGTGAAATTCAAAAAAATATACTGTCACATGAAAGCCTGATAGTATGGAATGGCTCGCACTGAGAGAGGCCATGACAACGTAACTTCAGATTACATGTGTCAGGAGAGGCGGGGGGTGGGGGTGGGGGTCAGCTTGAGCCATAAAGCAAGTTCATTATGGGAGTAAGGAGGGTTTTCCTCCTAAAGATAGATGGGACTACTGTGGTAAAAGGAATGAGAAAAGCGGATGAAAAAGAGCACATTTTGTAGCTGTGATAGGACATTAGAGAGCTATAGCCATAAGAGTATGAAGTTGATTGTAGTCCCCCATTGAGACACCCAGGAATCAAAAAGGCAAGGGGACTCATCCAGCACTTCTGTAGAGAAGATCAGACTGCCCAGCATGTCCGTTCTCATCCTGGTGAAAGAGCAAGGGGAAAGCTTGGCATTATGGAACTGGAACCTGGTTTTGATTCAGAGAGCTTCTGCTTTATGAACCCTGAGAAGTACTGAATGAAAACACTAACCAAAAAGTGAACCAAGGACAGGTTGTTCATTTTTATTTGGAGGAAGGGTTGTGGAAAGAGTTCATGAAGAATTTACCTTTTCTGCCAGAAGGGAAGATAGAGTTCCATCATCTCTGGGAGAGAATGGAGCAGAAGCAGCACAGAAAGGGGACAGTAACAGAAGAGCCATGGTGTAATATCTAGAGGGCCCAGTAATGGAGTGCACAGGACAAAGACAGTGGTGAGAGGGAGACTGGGCAGGGAAGATGGGTGACAGATGACAGGGAAGGAAAAGCCCCAGGATAGAGGTACTGGGGAACCTGCCAACAAAGCCTGCACTGGCAGTGGCGATAGCAGCTCGTCCAGCAGGAGGCCTTCAACTGTCAGACCAAAAAGCTGATGCAAACTGCAGCATCAGGCATGGCACAGATAGTGCAGAAAAGTCCCATGGGATAGGGCCTAAGGAGGAAACAGTCACAGCACAGAACTCGCTTTGGCGGTGTGTGCAGGATTTTCTCATACTTTTCTGTGTTGCAGTTAGCTCTTTGTTTCCCTCTTTAAAGTAATTTAAAGGAATAGCTTGGCCTCTTTCCACTTTCCTTTCAGTCCTCTGTCCAAATTCTGAATTTAGGCATTCTAGCATCCAGATACCCTTTTCAGTATTTCCTCTGTTGTAATGCATAAATGATCCATAGTATCAAGCTCTCTTGGACAAATTCTTCATTTTAGAATCATTTCCTTTTTTTTACTATTTTGAATTTAAAAAGTAGATATCTGCTTTATTGTCAGTTATTTGGCTAGTAATAACATCACATGTTAAGAGGTGCCATCATAAAGGTGCTATAATAAAGTCCTAAAGAGACATCTACCACATGGGTCTGGGTGTCTCAGATATTTTTTTATTGCAAACAACAAAAACAAACTTTGACCTGAAGAAGGAAAAAATGTTTATCTCGTGAATACAGTAAAACTCACAAAATATGGAGGAAGAACTGAATACGCAGGGTCACAGGCCCACATCTGTGAGGATAGGTAAGTTAGTACTGTAATTAACTGCTCTGCTTGAACATGAGAAATGTAGGAGCAGATGTTCCCCCAAATGAAAGAAGGTAATGTTATAGGAAAATAACGGAAAGGCTGTTGGCAGACCAGAGCAACACAGGGGATCCAATTTAGTCAAAGCCTAACTCCTCTTAATGAGTAGAAATTCTGCTCTTCAAAAAGTGCCTTACATCCTCTCCTAGCTACCTACACTAGATGATTTAGACAGAAAACTCTAAGTCTCATCTCTTATTTGCAAAGACAGTCATCTCTCCTTTTCTTCCTTTGGCTTTGTCTTATCTTTATCATTTATCTTCTAGAAGCACACAGTTTATAATGTTTGTTAAAAAAAAAAAAAGTAGTTCAATGTAAAATCAAAATACTGCCCTCAAAAAGAGAATATAGAGAAGTAATTTCTACTTCCTTTGGCTCTCCTTCCAGCTGTCTTCTCAGCCAGTAATGGTCAGTCTGGGGAGGTAGGAAAGAGTTATCTAACTTCTCCTCTAGAATGAAAATTTATTGTACTTCTTCTCAATCTTTTCTTGCCTGAATGTCTATTTATTTATTCAGTATGTCTTCAATATCTACAATGAATATTTTTCTGAGAAAGATGAGGTAAGGAAATAGATTAGAAGTTGGATCTAACAATGCATTCATTTCATTGCTAATTTTTATATTCCAAAAGAAAAGGAGATCAGTATCCAGAAATGCTACTATGTATCATCTAAAAGGTCAAGTTTTAATAAAAATTATGAGACATGCAAAAAAATTGGAAGGTGTGATCCATACATGGGGGAAAAGAGCAAACAGAAATTACTTGTGATAAAGCCTAAATATCTAACTTAACACACAGTTCTTCAATTATAAATATGTTCAAAGAACTAAAAAAAGATGTATCTAAAGAATTAAGGAAAGTTAAAACAATCATGTCTCATCAAATGGAGAATATCAATATTAGGAAAAAATCATTTTTAAAATACTCCAATGAAAATTTTGGAGTTAAAAGTACAATAACAGAAATTAAAATTTCACTAGAGGGGCTAAACAGTAGATAAAATAGATTAATTAAAATAGATTCATTAAAACAGATTAATAGAGATTATGAAGAGAAAAATAATGAAGTGAAGTGAGCAGAGCCTCAGACAAATGTCAAAGAGTCTTTAAGCACTCAAACAAGCATTAAATGGGAGTATTAGAATGGGAAGAAAGAAAGTAGCATAAAAAATATTCAAAGAAATAACTGCTGAAAATTTCACAAATTTGATGAAAAACATTAATCTACACACCCAAAAGGTTCAAAGAACTGAAAGTAAAATAGACCAAAGAGACCTATACCAAAACACATTATGATTAAATGTTAAAAGACAAATACAAAGAGAAAATCTTGAAAGCAGCAATAGAATATTAATTCAATATAAAGAAACTCTCAATAAAATTAATAGCTGACTTCTTATAAAATAACAACAGAGGCCAGAAGTCAGTAGGATGACATGTTCAAAGTGCTAGTTTAAAAAAGTCAACCAAAATATTTTATACAACAAAACCATCTTTCAAAAATTAAGGTAAAATTAAGGTATTCCAAGATAGTAAAAACTGAGAAAATTCATTGTTAACAGACCTGTCCTGCAAAAAAAGACTAAAGGAAGTTCTTCACACTAAGAAGGAGTGACACTGAACAGTTATTCAGATCCACAGGAAAAAACAAAGGGTGCCAATAAAGGTTATTATATGATCATAAAAGGCAGTATAATTTAATATTTCCTTTATTTCTTCTCAGAACTGATTTTAAAAGCAATTGCATATAATAATATGTATATAACTTACTGTTGGGCCTACAAAATATAGAATATAACATATTTGACCAAAATTTGTAGGAACTAAGCTGTATTCAAGTAAGAAAATAACGTTAGATGGTACCTCAAATCCACAGGAAGAAATTTAAAGAACTGAAAATGGTAAATAAGACAAATATCAAAAACAATGCATACATATTCACTCTTCTCTCATAGCTCATTTAAAAGACTAAAATGTATAAAGTCATAATATCAACAAAGTACAGTTGAGTTTGTAACTTATGTTATATATAAAAATAATAGCCAAAATGTGAGAGGAGTAGAGCTATATATGGATAAAGTTTCTCTCTCTCATTGAAATTATCTTAGTACAAATCTGATTCTGATATGTTAACATGTATTTTCTAAAAAGTTAACATATATAATACTGTAATCCTTAGAGTAACCAATAAGAAATTAGCTCAAAAATATAATTTAAAAATTATTAAAAGAATTATAATGTTACATTAACAAATATCTACTCTATACAAATACAGAAATATAAAAAACAAAAGCAAAATGATGGTCATAAATCAAACCACATCATTAGGAACATTAAATGTAAATAAATTAAACAATTCAATTAAAAGGCAAAGACTAGCAGAATGGGGGAAAAAAGACTAGATCCAACTCTATGCTGTTTACAGAAGGCACACTTTAGATTCAAGCATATAAGTCATTCAAAAGTAAACAGAATAGATAGGTAGTTGTAAATTTCAGCTATAAGAAAGCTAGTGTTTATCTCTACAGAACTTGCAGAAATAAAAAGTTATAAAAAAATACTATGAACAACTATATGTTACCAAATTCATTAATAGATGAAATAGACAAATTCCTGGAAAGACATAAATTATAAAAATTGTCAAGAAATAGAAAACCTGAATGACTTATAAACAAAATGGAATTAATAATTTTTAAATTTCCAATGAAGAAAAGCCTAGGTCCAGATGGCTTTGCTGTTAAATTCTATAAAACATTCCAAGAGAAATGAGCACCAATCTTTCACAAACTCATTCAGAAAACAAAAGGGAAGAGAATCTCCCAACTCATTCTATGAAGCCAGTATCACAATGACACAAAAATAAAGATATCACAAGAAAACAATCAATATTTCTTATGCATATAGATGCAAAATCCTCAACAAAATATTTGTAAATCAAATCCAGCAACATTTGAAAGAATGATCCACAATGACCACGTGGGTTTTATCTCAGAAATACAAGGTTGCTTTAACGTCTGAAAATTGATCAAGTAATACATGATATTATTAGAATAAAGAGCAAAAACAATACGATCATCTCAATAGACAAAGAAAAATAATTTAGCAAAATTCAGCAATCTTTATGGTACAAACACTTACCAAACTAGTAATAAAACAGAACTCCTCAACCTAATAAGGGCATCTATGGAAAAACCCATAGCTAACATAATATTTAATAGCAAAAAATTGAATGTTTTTAAGATTAGGGACAAAACAAGGATGTCTGCTCACCACCAATATTCAACATTATGCTAGAGACTCTAGACAGAATGATTAGGCAAGAAAAAAAAAATGAAAAACATCCGGATCAGAAAGAAAGAAGTAAAACTATTCTTACATAGGTAGCATAATCATGTCTACTAGATATTCTAAGGAATCACCTAAAAAACCATTAGAAGAAATAAGTTGAGTAAGGCTGCAGGGTACAAAATCAATATGCAAAGGTCAATTGTATTTCTGTAAACTAACAATGAATAACCCAAAAATTAAAATTAAAAAAAAACCAATTCCGTATGCAATAGAATTAAAATAATAAAATACTTTGAAAAGATTAACAAAAGAAGTAGAAGATGTGTACAGAATCTACAGAACATTGCTGGAAAAAAAATTAAAGAATATCTAAATAATTGGGAGAAATGTCTGTTCATGGATCAGAAGACTTACTATTGTGGGTGGCAATACTCCTCAGATTTATATAGATCTAGTACAATTCTATCAGAATTCCAGCTGGTTTCTTGGCAGAAATTGACAAGCTGATCCTAAAATTTATATGAAAATGCAAAAACCTCGAATAGCCAAAACAATCTTGAAAAAGAAGAACAAAATTGTAGGACTTACACTTCCTTATTTCAAAACTTACTCTCAAACTATAATAATCAAGACACTGTGGTGCTGGCATAAAGACAGACACATAGGTCAATAGGATAGAATTGAGAGACTGGAAATAAAGCTTTACACTGATTTATTTTTAATAAGAGTGCCAGGACAATTTAATGGAAAAAAAAATCTTTTCAGCAATGATGCTGCAACAGCTGAATATTTAAAGGCAAAAAAAATAAAGTAGAGCTTTTGCCTAAAACCATTCAGAAAAATTAACTCAAAATGGGTCATAGACCCAAATGTAAGAACTATAAAACTCGTATAATAAGGCATAACAGTAAATTTTCATGATCTTGGATTAGGCAATGGTTTCTTAAAAGATAAACATCAAAAACACAAGCACCAAAAGAAAAAATGGATAAACTGAACTTCATCAAAATGAAACATATTTGTGCTGCCAAAGATACTATCAAGAGAATAAAAACACAACCCATAAGATGGGAGAAAACTTTTGTAACTCTTGTTTCCGATAAGGGACTTATATTTAGAATACATAAATAATACTACCCAACAACAAAAAGACAAATAAACCAATTGCAAATATGTAATATTCTGAATAGACATTATTCCAAAGAAGATATAAAGATGGCCAATGAGTATATGAAAAGATGTTCAAAACAGAAGAAAACAAAAATCAGCCATTAGACAAATGTAAATCAAAACCCCAAGAAATACTACTTCACACTCATTAAGATAACTATTATCAAAAATTATCAAAAACACAGGCCATAACAACTATTGTCAAGAATGTGGAGAAACTGGAAACCTCATCCAAGGCTAATAAAAATGTAAAATGGTGCAGCTTCTTTGGAAAACGGTTTGGCAGTTCCTCAAAGGTTAAACACAGAGTTATCATATGTCCTAGCATTTCCATTCCAAGGGATATTCACAAGAAAAATAAAAATATATGTTCACATAAAAAAAACTTGTATGTGAATGTTCATAGCAGATTTATTCATAGCCCCAAAGTAAAAACAACCCAAATGCTCATCAACTGATGACTAGGTAGATAAAATGTAGTATGTCCATATAATGGAACATCACTTAGTAATAAAAATAAATAAATTATAGATACGTGCTACAACATGGATGAACTTTGAAAACATTATGCTAAGTGAGAAGCCAGTTTTTTAAAAAACACATATTGTATGATTTTATTTGACTGAAAAGTCCAAAATAGACAAATCTGTAGAACAGAAAGGAGATTAGTGGTTACCTAGGTCTAAGAGAGATAAAGAAAAGTGGGAAATGACTAAAATGGGTACATGTTTGTTTTCTGGGATGATGAAAATGTTTTAAAATTAAGATGTTGTTGTACTAGTTTGCTATGGCTGCCATAAGAAAACACATAGATTGGGTTGTTTAAATAACAGAAATTTATTTTCTCACTGTTCTGGAGCCTGAAAATCCAAGATCAAGGTATCAGCCAGTTTATTTCTTCTGATGTCTCTCTCTTTGGCCCCCGTGTCCTCATGTTAGCTCCTCAGTCTGGGGTTGTCTGTGTTCTAATTTCCCTTCTTAGAAGGACACCAGGTACCTTGAGTCATAAGAACTCATTTTATCTTAATTAGCTTTTAAAGGCCCTATCCCCAAATACAGTCATGTTCTGAGATACTGGGGTTAGCACTTCAATTTAAGAGTTTTAGAGGCACACAATTCAGCCCAGTACAGTGATGACAGCTGCACAACTCTGTGAATACAATAAAAACCACTGAACTGCGTAACTTAAATGAGTGAATTTTGTGGTAAGTGAATTATATCTCAATAAAGCTATTATTTAAAAAAGAGAATTAAGGAAGGCACTTAAGACTTTCAAAAAGGAAAGTAAAAAACAATCCAATCTGAGTTTCATAAAAAGAAAAAAAAAATGTCTGCCAGCCATCTCTAGGATGAAAGTACAATGATGCTAGAGGCAGAAAGGCCAACAAGGAGATTATTGCAATAATCCAGGTTGGATGTCCTCAGGATCTCAGCTATCCAAGGGTGCAAATGTGAGAAAGAAGGGAGAAGTTAGGAATGACTTTGTCTGGGTAGACATGACCGCCTACCAGAAAACATTTCGAAGGGCAGGCCACAGGGCTGACTCCGCAGGCAGGCTGCAGAGACTACAGGTATGGCGGACTGGATTCTGAGAAGTCTCGGGGAACCTTGAAGACCTGGCCAACATCAGTGCCTGAAACCTCCATGTCCCTTGGTTTTAAATTGTGTATAAAGCTTTGAATAAAATAAAATCTTAGCTTTTGTGTTAGTGGCCCATTAAATCATGACTGTTCATTAATGTATTCAGCACAGATGATTCTGAAGGATCTGTTGGTCACTTGGCAGGCGCTGAGGGCTATGACACTCTCACAGTCTCTGTGAAGGGGAAGGTGAGAATGAGAGATGCAGAACATGGATGATGATGGGTTCACAACAGGCTGCCTAAGTGATCACCAGAAGGAGACATGCATGGGCAGCTCAGAGTGGAGGCTAGGAAAAGACATGGGCACCACGTGCCCTGGGCCCAGCACTACACCGTAATGGGGTATTGGTGCAACTTTGATTTAACAAGAAAAGAGTTTCCATCTGTTTAGTTCTTATTATTTCTTGCTTAGAACTTGATTATCTTTCATTGCTATAGCAGGAGTCCAGAGCAACCAAATTGAATAAAGAGGTATATCTGCATAACATAATGCCCACTCTGTGTACGTGCATGCATATGTGAGTTTGCCTTCCCTCCCTCCTTCCCTTCTTCTCTCTCTCTCTCTCTCAATCTCTCTCTCTCTCTCATACACACACACACATACACACATACACTCACACTCCTCCAGGAACACTTGGAGAAACACATTCCATCTCTGGGCGCTTAGTCTTCCCTTACGCTGCCCTTTCTCTCTATCGAGAGCTCAGATCCCTCCATTCTCCTCCTCTGCCTCCCTCTCACCATCTACTTTTTTAAAAATTGGATTCTAATGATTTAAATATGCAATTCATCCCAGTGGAGTGAAAAAGAACACAAAGTTCAGCACTCAAAGATCTCCTTTTGACCAAGCAGCTCTATCACTGACCAAGTGTGTAACTTTGGGACTCTCTCACTATCTCTGACTCTCTGTTTCTTCATCTATAAAATGACAAATGATTAACTAGAATTAGTGGGGGTGATCACACTGTAAGGTATAAAAATGTCAAATCACTGTTTGCATACCTGAAACTAATATGACCAATATAAGATTATATGCCAACTTAATTTTTTTTAAAAAATAACTATAACATTACCTGGTTCACAGAATTGTTATGATGTTCTAATGAAATCATACGTATGAAAGTACATGCAAGGCTCTAAATAAATGGAGGTACTATTATTTATCCCTAGGGTATTAACACCTGAACTTCTTTATGATTTCGTGGCATGAAATTTTAGCCCTGAGCCAGTAGGTGGAAGAATATTTGGGGTGAGGGCGGGAGGTTTCCCAGAGTCCACATGTAGGCAAATGCCTCCTTCCTACCTACATAGAATTCACACACACACACACACACACACACACACACACACACACACACACACACACTTTTTAATCCCTAAAGCTACCCCAGACCTTCTATTCTAGTCTAGTCTCAAGCGTACATTTTCATTCCATTCTGGCTGAACACAGAAGTGGAAAATTCCCAGAAAGTCCTCTCCTCGGCTGTCCATTTTCAGGTTTGATAGGCTGAACAGACCACGAGGAGGACGGGTGTTTCATTTGCTTTGCACCATCTGGTGGACTGCCCCTGGAGGTACAGCATCTACCCTGGAATTGTCCAAACAGCTGAAGAACCTGCCAGTCACTGCCCCAGGGCAGAAGGGGAGGGAGGAGGGCTGGGGTGGCTGGCAGGCAAGTCAGCAGAAAAGAGCCTCTATAGAAAATAATGAGAAGGACCCCAACTGATCTTTCTTGAACAATATGTAACAAGCTACACATATTGGCCCCTCCTACCTCTACGCACTTTCTCTTTCCCTTCCGCTCCTACCCCAACACAGACACACACACACACACACACACACACACACACACACACACACACAGCAAACTGGACTGAGGACAGGACTTTGTAAATGCTTGCAGTTACACTGGATCAAGCAGGCAAGGGTTCTCTTCAGCCTCAAGAGAGTGTTAGATTTTAGACGAGGTTGTATAACCACCTGAGGTCATGCAACCTTGACTGTGTGTAGATCTGCCTTCCTCCTTTTCCACCCGCAGTGAAACAGGGGCACTAACACTTAGTGATGAGTTGAGGTCACAGATGTATACCTAAGGTACAGGTCTTGCTCAGGATCCAACTGATCCATCAGCAGACATTTACTGAGTACACATCCTATGCCAAGCGTAGTGTGATGTGTATGAGGGAGGCGAGTAGGAAGGAAAGGGGAAGCACAGTCTAAGACCATGTGCCCACGCTTTCGGAGAGCTCATAGGCCCAACTAGGAAATAAGATGAACTCACGGTACACACAAACAAGCCAATAACTGTGAAAAACAAAAGGGCTACTTGGTCACAACTGCCATGCCAAAGGCTAGGACAGTCGATGAAGAATTCATGGAAGAGGTGCTCAGCTCTACCTTCATTCCTAAAATCTAACTGAAAAATTCTGATGAGTGCAGCACCTCTCAGAGTGGCCTGAGGCTTCCTTAGGCACCTTGGTTAAGCTGTCCCTATACAAATCGTGTGTTTCTTCCGGGCCTTTTCCCTGAATGACTGCTTTCCCTCGTCATCTCTATCTTTTCAAATTCTATTTACTCCTGCATTATTTCTCACTAAAAAGGTATTTCCAGATCACTCCAGGCTCACTCACTGATGTCCTCTTCTTCTCTAAGTGTCTATACTACCTTAAAATCGATATCCCATGACAAAGCACACAATTGTAATCTTACATTTTCTGACCTCATATGTATATGCATCATTTCCTCGACTAGATTGTTAGCTCAGTAAGGACCACTCCTCCAGTGGCCCCTGGGAAAGGACCTAGAAAAGGACTGTACAGATAGGATGGACTCTACATGTATATTTCAACCCTCTGCAGCCTGCTGGCTGGGGAAGCGGCTGAAGTCAGGCTCTTGGGCAGAGAGACTCAGGAAGTCAGCCTGGGAGAAGGAAGCGGGGGCCCCTCCAGCTGCATGTACTAATGCAGGGCAGCGCCTGCCAACAGGCTATAAGTCTGACCTTTCCCCATTAAGACACTTCCTCTCCTACTCCAAGCCACATGGTGTCAGGACTCCTTTTCCCCTTCAAGGTAAGCCCTAACACCCACTCTAGCTAGTATTCACCTGGACACCAACAGAGGAGAGAAGAGACCTCCTCGGGCTCCCAAAGGCTGCTCTGAGAACCAAGGGTTCAAAAAGAGTTTCTGTGGAACTCTCTTAAGAGCCCCCTCCCAAAGTAAGGTTCACAAATTACTGGTCTTGTTGGAAGATGAAGACACAGAAAGTTGTCTTCAGTCAAATATATTTAGAAACACTGATTTAAAAGAATTGAGACAGAATTTTGAGTTTCGTGTTGTTTCATTTCCCTGAAGAAAGTTCCAGAGCCCTTAATGGACATTAAAAGTCTCCAAGAAAGGGCTGGAGAGTGTCACTCCAAATGTATTTGGCTGGGGAACAGTTTTTCCAAGATTGCTTCCCACAGAATACTTTAGGCAATGCTGTTTGGGGCTTCCCTTTCAATCTGCTTGAAAATTCCCCAGGAAGTTTTCAGAGCTGCTTCCCCTAGGCATTTTTTTTTTTTTTTAGAAATGATGAGATAGATATAGATACATACATATAAAATACATTTCTCCGAATACCAAAGACATTTGACAGAAAATTACCAAGAATAAATAAATATACCAAGAGAAAAATCTAAACCATAAAAAAGAAAATAGCTTTCCAGTCCTGCAAGCATTTTCTGTTGAAAAAGAGTGAATCCTACAGAATATCTGCTGCTTGGAGGGAATTTTCCAGATGCAATCTTCCCTTTTTGTCCCATGGATCACAGTTGTCCTTCATCTTCCACTTTAACTATTGATCCCCACTGAGCAAAGGTCACTGGCTTCCTACATATGTCCCATCATGCGCTAATCTTCACCAAGTTAACACCCTCATAAATAAAAACAAATATAAAATCTGAGTAGATGTTCTCAAATTGGAGAAGTCACCAATGATCTGGAGGAGAACCCAAGGCATCATGTTGAAGGTTGTCACATTTTCCCCACCTTCCAAATTATTCAAATATTTAATGAAGTTGATTCAAAGAAACCAAAAGATTTCCCGCTTGAAGAGTACAATGGGACAGAAAGGGGGATCTAAATTTTGGTTACCTTGAAGCCAAAATAAAAAGACTGAATTACAGAATATTTAAAGTTGCTTTCAATGTGACAAGTCAATACAATTACCATAACTAAATTATTAGACCAAAACTATTATCTCAGTAAATGCCTGAGAGAAAGTAGCACCAATGATAAAAGGCCAATTCTACCATATATCTCAAAAAACTAAATTCTCTCCCTTCTAACCTTCTACTTTACCTAGATGAAATCATATTTTCAAGGAAAGCATTTAGAGAATAAAGAAGTAACTGAAGGATACCAACACATGAGCAGACTGAAGAGTCTCTAAGAAAAAAAAACATACATAGCTGCCCCATTTGGCTCGGAACCAGGCTGTTTGGCCCCTACCCATGCTCTTCACCATTCCAGGCTGTCTCCCAACTGGGACTTTCAAGCGATTATGCAATATCATTTAGGTCAAAAGGAATAAACATATTAAATAAGATAATATCTGAGTGCTAAAAGAAATATGTTAGTCAGTGTTATTTTAAGTATACATTTTCAAGAAATTATACAAAGGCCTGGAGAGCAAACAAAAGAGAACACACAGAAATACTGTTGGGCTTTAGTCACATGAAGACAGAAAGAGCTGTTCTCTTCATCAGCCATCAGGTAGGATCTTCCTACAAAGATCCACGTGGGATGTCACTTCAGAAAGGCAAAAGCCAGGACTAGAGATTACAAACCAGCAGTGTACTATTCAATTTCTTACATTAAAATACCCACCCAAAACCATCTATTTTTTCTTTGGAAAGTTCTCTGAAATCAGTTCTTTATTATTTTCTTCCCTCAGGGTCAACATATGCAAGTTGAGTCTTATCTCTGCAGTCTTTGCAGTTCTCATGGAACTTCCGGCCATAGGCCTTCCTCAGACTCCCCTAGTGCCATCAAATTAACTGTCTTGATTTGCCATTTGATCATCCTTCTCCCCTAGAGGAAATCCTTCTTAGTCTCCCACTAGGTAGAGAATTAAATCCAAACTCTGCAGCCCTCTACCATGCTTCTCTTTGCAATCCATTATTACAGCCCCCACTTTCCATCTACTGCCAGCCATTGGCTGGACCCAGCCAAAAGCCAGAAGGTGAGGCAGCCCATTCTTGCAGCTCTTGTGGCACAAAGAAGCTGGAAAAAGATAGAATGTAGGTCTCGAGGGGAAAATGGAGAATAACCAACACAGCCATTAAGGTAGGTTTTTAAATGTAGAAATAGAGAAAATTACACCCAAAAGTATCTGGAAAAAAATAGGAGTTAATATTCACGTAATCTTGGGGTAGGCTTTTGTAAGCATGACTAAAATTGACAAAGTTTGGGCTGGACCCCAGGCAGTTTGATTCCAGAGCTCATGCTTTATATACATAAATATCTAAGTATATACAAATTTAAAAAAAGAGCTTTTATAGATTTAAAAAATCAACAAGTATATTGTAAAAATTTTAAAACCATTCAACTTCAGTAAAAATCAAGCACATTTAAATATATATGTGACACTATTTTAATCCATCAAATTGGCAAAAATTTTAAATAATCATTTGCCTACTGTTGTCCCAGGTACAATTCAACAGGCAGAAGTATACGTTAACACAACTTTCTTGGGGTTAGTTGAGCAACAAATATTAAAGCCTTTAAAATTTTTTGTTACCCTTAAGTTTTGATTCTAAAGAACAAATTATGAATGTGCACAAAGACTTAGCAATAAAGATGTTTAGGGCTAAAGTGTTTAAAATAATAGTGCATTGAATATAAGTTAAATATCCCTTAAAAAGGATAGTTAACTAAATCATGACATACCTGTATCATAAAATAGTATACAACCATGAAATATAATACTCCAGAAGATAATGGCATGGCAAGATATTTAGATTTATTTTTGAGAGAAAAGGAGGTTCAAAAAATATTGTGAACAACGTGATACTGCTTATGTTTAAATGTGCACTTAAAAAGCCAAAAAGATCATATAAAATGTTATCAGTGGATATCTTTGGGTGACAAGATTCAAATGGTTTGTTTTTGTTTGTTGCTTATCTGTACTTTTCCAGTTTTCTGCATGAAATACTTTCATATTAAGAAAAGCACAATAAAAGCATTGTAAATTAATAAAAAAAAATGTTTCTTTTACATGCAGAGTGATTTTGTACATGACCCTGAGCTGCTAAATGATGCCATCCAGGCCGTGTGCTGTATAACTCCAGTAGGCTCCACCTGGCAAATTAGAACTTATGTCCAATAAAATGTAAAACAATAACAACACCCTACCATAATTCAAAATAATTTTTCCAAGTGCAGGAAAGGGAAAACAAGAGGTATAAGTGATTTTATCACATCAAAAACTTGGCTACATGAAGCCAAGGACAGTGACCCCCTTCATTCACCCTTCTGAGCTGCAACCTTTAGACCATGCCGCTTTGTACTGAAATGTCCAATGCCTGCAAAACCCTTTGTGAAACTAAACCACTGAAAGAAAGAGCCCTTGTCTAGCAGCTAAAGGCAATTTGCCAGGTTATTTCCATCCTTCATCTAATTCTCAGTTGGCCAGCTAAGTGAAAAAGGTAACCAGAGACAGGGAAGGAGGCCACTGATAAGAATGATAGATAAGTAAATAAAACATTCATAAGAGTCATTTTCCTATAGCTTGAACTCATTTTATGTGCCTTTCAGTGAATCAATGTTGCATTAAAAAAAAATAGGCAGTGGGACAAAAATAATGACACAGGATACAGATGTGCATATTATAAATTATGGAATATGATGCGGGGAGAATATGCCTAGAAAAGGGCTGTTCCTTGCTAGACCTGAGTCTTCCAGTCTCTGTAGAAGAGAACATTGTCTCTTGCTATTTGGGACCCCCAATGAAGCCAATCCCACTGAGCGTAGGATGCTTGCATTATGTTCCTACTGTGACTTATGCAGGCCAATTGACTTGTATTTTCTATTTGCTTTACCTTGTCATTTAGCCCAGTGTTTCATAGATAGTAGGCACTTGGCATACCTATGTTAAATGAGGGCCTTTCTAAAATGTGAGAAAAAATCATTTGAGGCTAAGAAAATTACTTCTTCCTTTTGGCGTTCAAGTGCAACATGCTCCAGTAGAGGTCAGCCTCTCACAATTGATTCAAGGACACAGAAAAGCCCCTCCCTCCGGACCTTATCACCCTCAAAATCCTCCCTTTCTAGCTGATGGTACAGTGGAAAGAACCCCACAAACAGAAGTCATTACATGATGACAGGGGGCAAGTTATTTAACCTCTCTATGTGTCAGCATCCTTATCTGTACAAAGGGGGAGGAGAGAAGGGAAGCATTTTATAAGAAAGGTTATGCAATAGAATCTAACACAACATCTGACACAAAATGTATGCCTGGGAATGTAGTTTCCTTGTTTTTCTTATCCTTCTCTCTAAAATCATTTCATTCCACCATGAGAGATAGGACAAATACCCCTACAAAAGTCCCTGACTGGTTTAAGTTCACATTGAGTTATCAATAACCAATAATAGATCCTTTCTTGAACACTTTCTAAAAAAAAAAAAAAGAGAGAGAGAGAGAACCGCATGCTAACAAGAGATGGGTGACAAAGAGGGAAGAACTGTGGAAGGGCTAGAATGGGATAGAAAGAAAACAGTTGTATTGAAAGCTAAATCAATAACATCACCTAGTATTAGTTCTCAGAACACCGAAATCAGGTGAAATAGATTCAAGGCTTTAGGAACTAGACAGACATACTAAGGTCTAGTGATTATATAAAATGTTCTCAAGGTCAAAAATCAGAAGACATTAGAGGACAGGTGTTGGGAGCCCTGAGTTCTTGTCCTCCACCCCCATTTCTGCAGGAGAAAACAGAACACTCGTTAAGAACAATGAACATGGGCAGATAGTTCTAATCTTCATGCTGCCATGTACATGTTGTGCAACCTTAGACAAATGGCCTAATCCCACTCGGCCTCATTTCTCCCATCAGTAAAATGTGGAGAACGGTGACTTACTAATGAATTTCTAAACAGATAAATAACAAATGTAGAACATTAAGTACAATGTCTGGCAGTTTGACTCTCAAGAACTCAGAATCTCTATGAACTACCACATTGTCCTAAGAAGACACTTCCTCCCTAGCCATTGATGTCCTCATCTCTAGGAGTGGGAGCAAGGAATATATAACTTCTAGGGCCCATCCAGAACAAAATCTTGTCTGATTCTTATGCAGAAATACAGCCACTCATGGATAAGCTCAATGAAGGAACCAGGCAGCCTGAATGAAGGGACCAGGCAGCCTGAATGAAGGGACAGGGCCCTCAGGCCACGGGCTGAGATCAACAGCTGCTTCCATCATGCAAGGCAATAGGACAAAGTGGCCAAAGAATCTATGAGAGAAAAAGAGTCAGTCTAGGCCAATTTGAAGGAAAGACTTTGTCAAGATCATTTTGAAAATGAAACGTGACTTCCTCTTTTTTTGTTTAAGGTCAGGCAACGAGAAGGGAGACCAAGCTGAGCTTAGTCTCCAGAGGCTTCTGAAGGATCGCATGTCTCTTCAGAAATGCCATTTTAACTGATGTAAGTGTGAAGGAGTTGGAACCCCAGGGATTAAATTTCTGCTGAAATGCACATGTTTTTTGAGGGGAAAAAAAAAAAAGAGCTCTTGACTCAGGGAATGCAGTCTTTTGGAAAATTGTTCTGAGCCTGATATCGAGGGTATCAGATGCTGCTGGCCTTTCGGGGCTCCCCTCATGTTGCAGGTTAGCATGAGATCACACCTGGCTATGCGGGCCTTGGGGCCGGGGGAGGGGGTGAGGGACACCTGTCTTAGCTTGTCTCACATATACACGCACACATTCTTAGGCCTGGGAACTTTTTTCCTCCACAAAGACATGTTTTATGACTACACTTGTCTTTTTACGACAAAACAATCCCACTTCGTCTGAGAGGAAGTGGGGTTTAAGAAGCCTGAGAAGCTAGACACCTGGGCTCTGCCAGCCAAGTCCCATCATAGCAGCACTTACCTACACACCATGCTGCTGGGGCCAAGCTTCTCCTCTACAAGTGCTGGGAGTGTGTGCCTCGCCAGCACTCCTTTTGTGTGAGTGTGGGCTATGGATTGTGCCAAAGAGTATTTGCCTCTCACTCCAATCCCCAGGCAGCTGTATGATCAGTTGTCATTATAAATTAGTTGGCATTTCATAGAATTTTATATAAATGAGATCCCACATTATGTACACTTTTCTGTCTGGCTTTTTGCATTCAGTATAATTATTTTGAGATTTATCTATGCTGTGTGTATCAATATTCTATTCCTTTTTATTGGAGGGTAGTATACTCCGCTGGATGGATTTATGACAATTTGCTTACATACTCACCTGCAGGTGGATAGATATTTTGGGTTGTTTCCAGTTTGAGCCTATTACAAATAAAGCTGCTGTGAATATCTGTCTACAAAATAGAAAGAGTATGTGACTCTCAAAACGAAGGTCTGGTTGCAAGTCTGTATGTCACCTCACCTTTCTGAACCTCGATGTTTTCAGCTATCAAAAAGGTGAACACAACCCCTTCACAAATTGTCATGAAAATCAAGAGACACAAAGTGTGTGGGGTTTTTTTTTATAAAGTATAAAGAACTATATAAATGTGATATTAGTATTCCCCCTCAGTAATCATTCATTCGTAATCAAATAACTTGTGGTTGAAGATGATGGGCAGATTTTTGTGAGTGTGTGAGTGTGTGTGTGTGTGTGTGTGTGTGTGTGTGTGTGTGTAAAAAGACACTGCACAGAATGGGGGGATATGAACAAGTATAGTTCAGCACTACTGTCCCCAAAAGTGCCCCCGTCCCTGTGAAGCAAAAGTGGCAAACAGCTAAAAAGATGAATAAATCATGCTAGACACCACGTGAGAAAATGTCCCAGGGAAGGGTAGGGATCAACATCCCATAGCGTTAGAACTAGAAAGGATAAAAGTGTGAACAAAGTCCTTCAGGAAGGCTTCGTGGAGGATGTAAGGGTCATTCGGGTCCTTCCAGGAAGGCAGGAAGGTGTGGTGGGTAATACATAACGATCAAGAAACTACCAACACCCCATTGTCCTGAGTTAAGAGCCTACAGTAGAGCCAAAAGGAGACCCCTGGGAATGCTTATGTCTAAATCCTTCTTTCTATAGTAGGACAAGTACTTAGTAAACTCCCCACAATTACCTTTTGTAATCAAACTAGGCCTATGTCATATTGTTGATATGCTTGACAGTTTTCAGTCCTGACTGGCCAATTCAGACATGTGCTCTCCCATCTCCCTGCCTGAGAGGAAAGGGTACTCGAAGAGCCTCAGCAGTGGACAGCAGCAGGAACCTCGGAAGGCCAGAGTGAAGGTGAGAAAGAGAAAGAGGAGAACTGGTTGGAAATCTGTGTAAGAAGAAAATGGAATTGGGGTCTTCTCCCCCTGCCCATCTTCTACCCTGGCAGAAGATGGGAGACTTATTCTCTGAAAGGATTAAACAAAGACGCTCTGGAAACAGGAATATTAGGCACAGCTATGGGCAGGAGTGAGACACTGCATAGAGCACAAGGACATTGGATAAAAGTCTGAAAAATGAACAGTGGGCACCACATCTCCAACTCGTCCTAGTTAATACTCAGGAAAGTAGCACTCAGGCTTACAGCCCCAGGCTGGAAGCTAAAGAGTTCCTCCTCTCTGAGAAACCTGATGGGCACAACAGGGAAGGGCGGGGCACAAATATCTATAGATATTGATGTTTGATCACCTACAAATTATCCAGATTCTTACTTGAGTATCGTATAGTGGGATCCAGCAATCAAAGAACCCTCCTCACTCACAGCTATTCCATTCGGCCTATGAGGACACCCAATGAGTATGAGATTTGAGAAAAGTATATAATAAAAAACAGACAAAGACAATAAATGTTGAAGAAAAATTTTTAAAACACATTTAATGTGGCCTAAGAGATATAAGAAACAACAAATTCAGTCAAGATCCATGAAATAAGAATAGAGTGCTATTTAAGAAAGAGCATGATTCAGAAAGAGGTTTTAGAAATTTAAAAATATGCTCGTAGAAATTTTAAAAATTAAAAGAGAATAGGAATTTGAGGAAATCTCACAGTAAGCATCATAAAAAGGGATGAGAAATATATGGTTAGTTTATAAAAAAATCAGACAATAACTCCAAGAGGTAAATGAGATATAAAGTAGAAATCTTAGAAAAAGAAACTAAGAAAATGGAAAGGTTAAAATTACCAACGTCGTAATATAAAAAATTTCCCTTAAATTTCTCTTAAAAACTGAATACAGTTTCCAGATCTAAAGGACCCACCAATGTCTGATGTCTAACCCATCATTAAGAAAAAGATCCACCCCACAGTACCTCATATGAAATTTTATAATACCCAGTTTAAGAGAGAAGGATTCCAAAACTTCTAGCAACACTAGGAGTTGGAAGACAGCTGTGCCATTTATTAAGCAATTGCCTCTCAGCCCTGATCTACCCAGCTGGGACTCTGCCAACCACGTTTCTCCTTTGCTCATTGGCATTCTGTTAGAATCTGTCAATAGGGGGCACACAGGGAGATTGGAAGTCTGGAGAAGGGACGAGGACATGCTCTTTCCTGTTTCCTTCTATTCCTATCAACATCATTTCTGTAAAAGCCTTTCTGGTTGTGACACTTGGTCAGACTCCAAGCTTTGGTTATTTTGTTTTTCTGGAACTCCAGAACCAACCTTGGCACTAGCCAGCAACACCTCCTTCTCCAATGCCTGGATCTCAGCACCATGAGGCTCCTCTTTCAAGTTTCTGAGTTTGCATCATCCCCACTCCTTCCCTTCTCTCCCTTAAGCTGCTTCCTGCAGTTATTATCTTTGTGCTGTCTCAGTGTTCCCTTTTCACCTCCTCAGTTCTCCAGCATCCACCTATGTAATGTTCTTTGTATTTAATTATTTTTCTAAAACAAGTGATGTGATTTTTATCTAATTAAAGCCTGGCTGATTTGGGACTTAGTACCAGGAGTCAGCCCAAGTACTAAGCTTTCAGAGAATTCTGGGATTTGTTTGGTATGATATTGATTCTATACCCAAAATATCTGGACGTGGTAGAGAGGAAGGGGATAAGAAGAACAAAAATAAAGGAGTAGAAGAAATAGAAAGGCATTTATTATGGTCCCTTCTATGTGCCAGGCTTTGTAGAAGGCACCATACAGGCGTTATACCTCTACTCCTCACAATAACCTGTGAGATGGGTAGGAGTTTTAGAGATAGAAAGTTTTAAGGAGAAAAGTAACTTTCCCTATCATCACACTGCTCTGTCTGCCTGCCTCCAAAGCCTTTGCCTGGATTTCCATCATCTACACCCACCACGGGGTCTTATGACGCAGACACTTAGAGATTTCATACTCAGAAATCTAAGGGAGGAGGAGACTCTTCCTGAGGGAATTTTTTTTTTAAAAAAAAGGCTTCATGGAAGTTGTGGCTCTTAAGCTTCATAAATATTCAGAGGATATTGGTTTCTTTGAGTTATTACACTTGGTTGCATAACGGTCTCCTAAATGCTAAAGACCAACCTGCTGGGTGAATATTATTTTCATAATCTCCATTTTACAAGAGAGAAGTCTAAGACCTTGAGCAAGCAGTTATTCAGAAGCAGTTCTTGAACTCAGATCTTCAGCTACCACTTCCTCTGCTTCTGCTACCTCACTCGGTACCAAATGAACACTTCCTGAATTGAATTGCACAGAAAATGAACTTTCGGTCAATGCCAGCTCTATGGTTAGGAGAGAAGAAACCTAGGACAATATTGACCGTAGAAGGAAATGAGCTGGAAAGTAAAACAGGGTTCCAGAGAATTCACTGAATCAAATAATGAAAGTTGGCTATATTGCTATTGCCATTCACTCACCCAAGCCTTATGAAATCTGGAGCTACATACTGACAAAAAAAAAAAATAACAAAAAGGCATTTCAAGGCAAGCAAAGTCTAGCAGGGAGCAGGACAGTCTGGCTATAATTGAACCAAAGCCAAGATAAAACAGAAAAAGTCTCTGTCAGACAATCTACCCATTTAAACCCAATCTGCCAAATCAGGGCAGGGCTCCTTGTCTCTCTTCTGTTCCAATTAACAGCTATGCTCCCAGCAACCGACATGCTGAATCACCCTCCAGTGCCACAGCTGATGGTTCATAAAGCTTTGTGCTCATCGAATCCTCTAATAGCCTGGAGCTGTATCAGTGTCACAGTAGCAAATTCGCTCCCAAATTGGAACTTTATTATTTTACTGTACAAAAGTCAGCAGGGTTCTTGAAGGAAGTGCAAAGCATCTGTTAACTCTTTCCAATCTGAGCTCCCATAACTGCCATTAGAAAAACAGGACTTCATATCCAAGAAGTATTTTTGATCATACTCTCCCTGAAGCTTCCAGCACAAATGTGCATACATATTCAGAGTAGGTCAGTTGTCCAGCGGTATGATGTCAGATGCAGCCAACTCTGAAAAGGCAAGTCTAAAATTTTAGCTCTTCCTCTTACCAACTGGGTAACCTTGGAAAAGCCCTTCACCTCTCTGAGTCTAGTATATCACCTGTAAAAGTCACAATGTCCCTCAGAGTGAACACATAAGGAGACCACGCTGGTGGGCAAACCTAGCACTTGGATTGCCACATAGGAGACAGTCGCTAGATACCTGGTTCTTCCTTCCTTGGTTCACTTTCCTATTCAGATTGTGCCTCACTGTTTCCTTTTACTTATGGAAAATTTTCCTGGAATGGGTGAAGTGAAACCTGTTAACTGCTGAGTATAAATGATCCCACAGCTCAGCTTCCTTACTTGATCAGAATGGGATATATCTTGTGAAGGTTAAATGAACTTGAAAATACCCACCAAATTAAATGAGTGTGATTTTAATGACACTCAGTATTAGAACCTGTGGAGGAGAGATGCAGAAAAAGATAGGGAAATTCAGACACAGAATCTGGGAATGGATAAATACAAGTTTATCGTCATAATTTTGCCTGGATACAGCTATTTGCAAAGACCTGATAGTAAGTAGTTAAATGTTGGTTAATTCAAAGGGGAAACTCATTGACTGCTTTAGTTTTTAAAAGGAAAAGTTGTTTGAGGCAGCACAAATATAGACTGAATGTACATGAGGCCACTTCGTCCAAAGGGGAGTTTGCGATGGTGCAACACTAGAAAAAAAATCAGTGACTTACTGCAGTGTGTGGGTGTGAGGGAAGCTGAGAGAGAAAGGTTTTTTTTCCTTTTCTTATTTAACTCAGAAAATGTCTTCTTTCTACCAAAACTAAGAAAAGTAAAATGATTCTCCTGCTGGGATGTCTCAGAATGCAAATCAATACAGAGCGAAGTCTCTCCTGGGTCTAGATGGCTGCAGCAGAGATGGGAGATGAAATGAACAAACAGTCAGGCGCCCAGCCCTGCACACAGGGGTGTAGCTGCCTTACAGCAGTGGCTGCAGCATCTACAGGTACTGTTAGCATGGTTACTACTGAACTAACATTTATTGAGATCACGTTGAATGTAAACACGGAGCTCTTATTTAATCCTCACCACTAAACTATTCTAATGTCCATTTTAGAAATGCAGACACTGAGTTATACAGAGAAGCACATCTACATAAGATATTTTGAAGTATACAACACAGTACTATTAGTGATAGGCACAACATCATACAGTAGATCTTTAGGATTTATTCATCTTATAAATAAAAAATTTGTACTCTTTGATTAACATCTTCCAGTTTTCCCAACTCCCCAGCCCCTGGCAACCACTATTCTACTAGATCTTATGTTACTGTTGGTTTTAAACCTCAGGAGCTCCCTGGGCGAAATCTGAAACACATGGAGGGCAGGAAGAAACAGAAGAAAAAGACAGACAACTCCAGAGTGATAGCTGGCAAGTTTAATAAGCAACGGAACTCACATAGGAGGCTCGTCTTAGGTGGCCACAGATGCGTAACTATCCCTGCCCATCAGAATCTTAAAAGTTCACAGAGAGGCCTCAACTGGGCTCAGGCACCTATACCATTTAGATGGTTTCAAAAACACCTTACTCTTTTGAGGCTACATCCTTGAAACAGCTCCTAATGAGTAAACAGTGGGCAGAACATATATTCCAAGAACAGGGAAGAGAGTAAGGAGTCTCCAAGTCCAGCTCCTGGGGCACATCCGCTTGATGACCTCTTCTGACACTTAAGTGTTCTTATCACATAATAATAGTAATAATAATAATAATGTAGGCAGGAGGAAACTTTTGAAGGTGATAGATATAATTATGGCATGGATTATAGTGATGGTTTTATTAATGCATATTTATTTCCAACCTTGTTAAGTTATATACATTACGTTTGGCTTCTCATATGCCACCTATATCTCAATAAAGTGATATAAAAAAGAAAGAAATATGTCCAAGGTCATGGAGTTTGTATACAACAGAGCTCAAAATTCAAACCCAGACTGCCTGATTTTGAAGTTGAAATTTAAATTATCTCTGTTTTTAAATAGAACATTTGCATATCAAGAGGCAAGTTGAATAAAAGTACTAATTTAAAGCAACAAACATCCTCAGACAAACCTGCCTGAGACCCAGACTTTCATGGGTTCTAGAAAAGGAAAGGAGAATGTTCCGGAAGCAAAGGAAGAGGGAAAAAAGGATACATACAGAACCAGGTCAAAGGCATTGTCTTTGCCACACTTAAGGAGGGGTTTCTTCACTTCCACGCAAGGATAGGTGTTAACAGTAGAACTCCATTACATTATTTGTTGCTGTGTCTACATCTCTTTATGTTACATTAACTGTACATTTAATGTATTCAATCTCAATTAATGTTTTTATGATGTCATCATTAAGCTACTAGTTAAAAAACAAAAAGCCTTCAGATATTGTTAAGGATATTATCGTCAAACAACATGGACTGTAAAGGAAGTGACGTACCTGAGAGCTCTGTCAAAACCCTGCTGCATGGAGACTGCAGAGAAGGTGAACCTCTTCGATTTTCATATTGAGTGGTGTCACAGAAACACAGGCGGTAAATAACCCACGCTTCTTACTTTTAGGATACACTACTTCTCTATGCTAACAAAACACCAGGTTTTATGTCCCAACTATCTGCTTTGAGCCACGTTCCCCAATGGCTGTGATTGGAGGGTAAAGTTACATGAAACAAAATATGGCTGCTGCCCTTCAGGCCTGGAGTGAAGCATCATCCTTTGGAATGGAGTGTTGGTAGACAGGCACTATAGAATATGTCCAGGTAATGTGGGATTCATATTTCTGCCCCGCTAAAATCTACATGGGGAAGTAATTCTTCCTGTCAAAACAAAGATATAAAAGAAATGGAGACGAACACCAATATGTACCCAAATACAAACACAGAACACTCAGTGCAGAGCAGGTCAGAGAAGTATGAAGGAGTCATCCTGCAGTAATGAACAAGTAAAACCAGGTAGACGGAGAGTGTTCTTGACAGAGTCAATTAAAAGGACTTGGTAGTGAAAGTGAAACTTGATTAATTGTTCTTATTGGTTATTGATCATTTCCCTCTCATGTTTATGAGAATTATCAAAGTCTTGACAACACAAGAAGAGAATCGGACTGAACTGAAACAGAAATTCTTAGACACTATGGTTAAAAGTTTCCTATATTAAAAGGAACAGAACCCTATTCTATTCATTGTTAGTATGTCTGTGTATTGTTATCTTTAAGACAACTATATCAGAATATTTATAGTTCTAATTTCAGAGTATGGCTTGAATCATCTAAACTAATCACATTGCTTCCTTTAAAAATTCCCAAGTGAAAGCAGTAGACATAGACATCAATGTAGATATAGATGCAGATATAGCTACAGTGACAGCGACACAGAAAGAGACAGAAATAAAGATGTCTGACTTTCTCCATGAGCAAAATTCTATAGCCTAGAGTGATAAACCTAGGAAGCAGAGCACCTGTGCACCACTGACTTACAAAGTTTGTTAGTCTATGTGTGCTCTCAGTTTCACAAGTAGGGTTACAATTAAATCTCCATCATCTAACAGAGGACTAAGAGGGAGAGTAACATTTTAAGCACCCCAATAGATCTCACGACAACCTTTCTTCTACCCCTTATTATATTTACACCCAAGCACACATAGATTCTCAAATACACACACACACACACACACACACACACACACACACACACACACACATCCTTGGACTCAGATTGTTGAGCATCTCTAGATTATATCTCTTTTTATCTAGTGTTACAGCCATATTACTTTCCCTTATAATCCCCCCAAAAACATATCTAAATTAAACTGCGTCAGCATTTAAATTATCTCATAGAAGTCTTAAAAACTCTATTTTTCACCTTAATAGGCCTTTTCCTAAGTTCATGGACGACCAGAAGAAAAGAACAGATATTCAGTATATAATAATCTTAAAAAACTTAGTTAAAAATAAATACCCTAAGATGGGTTTCAGATAGCTTGCTTACTTATTTCCAGTGAACTCCAACCCAAATTTGCACTTCGAAGAGAACAAAACAATTTATTCATTTATTCTTTCATCACAGTGTGTTAATAAAAGCAGTTTAAATGCCAAATAGAAAAGTAATTCAGTAAATATATACAAAATGTAACATTTTTAGACCATATGCCATAGAACACTAGTTCAGAGAAGTGTAACCTCCTGAAGGTTGACAATGAGTATTATACAGCAAAGGCCCTGGATGCCATAAAAAAATGAAGACTGCTTATTTGTTTAACCCAGTGATTCCTAAACTTATTTGACCACAGAATACAATTTATTTATTTGGTTACCACATTGTCTCTCATCTCCATGATTACCATTCTATCCAATAATCTTCTGGAAAACTCTGATATAATGACCAATATTGGCAGCCACTGAAATATTGATTGTAAAGACTACCAGCAGCATAGATGTATTAGTTTGCTCAGGCTACCACAACGAAATATCACAGGCTGGGTGACTCAAACAATAGACATTTATGTTCTCACAGTTCTAAGTCCAAAAGCTGTCTTGGTTTTTGGTGAAGCCTGTCTTACTGGCTTGCAAATGGCCACGTTCTCACTGTGTTCTCACAGCTTTTCTTCTTGCATGCTTGAGAGAGAGAGAAGGAGATTTCTGGAGTCACTGCCTCTTCGATAAGGACATCGGTCCTATTGGATCAGAGGTCTACCCTTATGACATTTAACTATTGTTATCTCCTTACAGGCCTTATATCCAAATGCAGTTTCAGTGGGGATTGGGGTTTCAAACTATGAATTTGAGGAAAACACAATTCAGTCCATAACAAATTGTATCCTGCTTTATTAACATTAACTATGTGCAACACTGTGATTTATAATAAACATATATTTGGTCATTGTCCATGGTTCCCAGTTCACAGCTCCCAAAACTCTTGGAATTTCCTGAGTGATAAGAGCTATGGGAGCACTTTTTGTTATATTTGGTCTTTTATCCTCAGTTTCTGAAATAGCTTCACAGCCATTAAGGTGAAATAGTATTCATAACAAGTCTCTTTCAACCACAGCTAAGTTTATGTTAATAAGGTAAATTTTGGACATCCTCTAAAGATGGGGAGAGGTGTTTGCCAGAAATAGAGGGTTGGAACTCTGAGTCCCAACCCCCGATTTCCAGGCAGAGGAGCAGGGCTGGTGGTTGAATCAGTCACCAATGGCAGATGATTTAATCAATCGTGCCTCTTAAATGGGCCTCCATAAAAATCCAATAGGAGGAGGTTTGGAAATTCTTCAGGTTGGAGAACTAGAACACTTACACAAGCCACCACTCCAAGCCCCAAATTCTAGAGGACTGAAGTTCTTTTTTTCAGGATCTCCCCTTTTTTATTTCTTTATAGTGTCTGTTGACTTGTATTTTTCAATATCCTTTGTAATTAACCAGTAATCTAATAAGTTTCCTCAGTTCTGTGAGTTTCTCTAGCAAATTAACCAAACTCAAGGAGGGGGTCAAGGGAATCTCTGATTCAGAGACAGTTGGTCAGAAGCACGGGTGACAACCTGGACTAGTGATTGGTATCTGAAGTGGGGGCAGTCTTCTGGGACTGAGCCCTTGACCTGTGGGATCTGATGCTATCTCCAGGCAGACAGTGCCAAAATTAAGTTGAATTATAGGACAGCTAGTTGGTATCAGAGAATTTCTTGGTGGTATGGTGGGAAATCCTCACACATCGAAATTGTGACCAGAAAGAAGCTTATTATGATATTAATTACATTAACTACACTGTGTAGTTACATTTTAACTATAAATGCAATTATATGGAAAATATATGTAAGAAAAAGGGGTAAGGAAGGAATTATATGAAAGGGAGAACTTAATTGTAAAATAAATTGGCTTATTATTTTTCTCTATTTTCTAATTTTTGTAATAGAATGTAAAAAAAAAATGATATCAATTAAAGTATTTTTTAATGATTTGCCATAAGATACACCATGCATGGTGCTGATTGACTGTAGATTGCATGGCTGTGCCATTAAGGATGGCCATCCAGTTTAACAAATGCAGCTGCAGCACACAGGTCTACAACACACAGACCTCCATGGCCTGAGGGGAGGAACATGGACTCCCCCAGGTCCCATGAATCAGCACCAACCTGAACAGAAAGGGGTAAGTGTCCTTCCCTCCATTTTGATTTGGTAATAGGTCAGTCACTTAAGTGTCCCTTGAATAAATCTAATCCATGAGAAAATAGCAAAATAAATGGACAGATTTTATTACCAAATGCTCTGATCTCCCACTGGGGACAGGGGACCCTAAAGCAACATAAGCTTTCTTCCTATTTCTCAATTTTAGACATAAACTACAAATTACAGGTAAAAGGAATTATAAGATTTTTCAGAGTACCCCTCTGAAAATACAAAAACTTGTTGTCATAAGCTCAAGAAATAAAACAGAACCTGAAAAAAAATCACTAAATGCAAAATATAATGCAAAGCTCATCCTTTCTTTTGTTCTCAATGTTTCTCTAGACACTTAAAGAGAAGGCTTGAAAACCAAGTGTAATTTTAGAGTCAAAACTGATTTGCATTTGAAAAAAACACATATGCGAACTCCAGCTAATTTTGAATGATGGGTCTATTCAAATACAACAGTCAAGGTATATATTTTTAACACCTGAAATCTGAAGAGAAAGGCAAATTCAGAGACTAATAGCCAAAGATTTGCTTACCTGGAACGGAAGCTGCAAAAGTCATAAGCTAGTAGGAACACTTAAATGGTAATTTTAACGAATTGCTCAAGGCTGAATGTGCACCAGCTTGAGAATGAGAAACTCGTGGGTGCATAGTCTCAGAGGGACCCCCTACATTTTCATGGATTTTTACCTCCAGGCATTCCACCAGGGTCTCACTGGGAAGAGTCAAGGAAAATCCTCTCCTGGCTCTAGCAGGAGAGGAAAAGTAACCCTTAAAAAATACACCCAGGGCAATCTCCATAACAAAGTTCTACTCTCCAGGGCAAAATACTTTTCAGAACTTTATCTGAAAAGCGGCCAAACTGTAAGTCTCAACTCCGGAATTCCCTACAATAATAATGAGGATCCATTATACACTTATGAGAATGATCAAAATCCAGGCTACTGATACCACCAAATGTTGGCTAGGATGTACAATGACAGAAACTCTCATTCATGGCTGGAGGGAATGCAAAATAGTACAGCCATTTTGGAAGAGAGTTTGGCAGTTTCTTACAAAATTAAATATGCCTTTATTATATAATCCAACAATCACACTCCTTGGGATTTATCCAAAGAAGCTGAAAATTTATGTCTACACAAAACCTGCTCACAGATGTTGATAGCAGCTTTATCCATAATTGCTGAAACTTGGAAGTAACCAAGGTGTTCTTCAGTAGGTGAATAGATAAATAAACTGTGGTATATTCATTCAGAAGATGAATTATTCAGTGCTAAAAGAAACAAACTATCAAGCCATGAAAAGACATGGAGAGACCTTAAATGAATATTATGAAGTGAAATAAGCCAATCTGAAAAGATTATACACAGTATGTTTCCAACTATATGACATTTTGGAAAAGGCAAAACTATGGAGACAATAAAAAGATCAGTGGTTGCCAGGAGCTGGGGGTCGGGGAAGGGATGAACAGGTGGAACACAGAGGATTTTTAGGGCAGTGAAACTAATCTATAGGATACTATAATGATGGGTACGTGTCATTATACATTTCTCCAAACCCACAGAATGTACAACACCAAGAATAAACTTTAATGTAAACTATGAACTTTGTGTGATTATCACATGTCAGTGTAGGTTCATCTATTATAACAAATGTAGCACTCGGATGGGGATGTTGATAATAGGGGAGGCTGCGCATGTGTGGAGACAGGTGTAGATGAAAAATCTCTGTACCTTGCTTTCAATTTTGCTGTAACCCTAAATCTGCTCTTTAAAAAAAGTATTTTTAAAAAAGAAGTTAGTCAGGGAGAAAAGAAATAAAATAGGTCAGAAACTAAGATCTATATAACTAGAGAAAGAGCCCTGAAGAAGGAATAAATGAACAATTGAACAATGTTTCAGCCCCCCAAAATTTATATCTCTCTACCATAGCACAGCCATGATAGACAATAAACTTAAGTAGGGTATCTTCCTATGAATATTTAAAAATGCAGGCCTTATTTTAAGTGTTCCTAATGGAGGTTTGATTGTCTCCCTTCTTGAGGTAATTGTATTGGAGGTAGTAAAATACAATCTATATTCAAAGAGAACAGAAAGAATTATCTGATCAAGAAAAAAAAATAGTTAAACAAGAGATCTTGGATCTTATTAAGCTGAATGCTAATAAACCAGTCATGTATGATGTTATTTAACACTTACATACTTGGGGTTAAAAGCAGAAATTTGTGAGGGGGGATAAAATAAAGAAAGGCTAGAGAAACTGGCTTCTCCAAGGTGACACTGCTGGCAAGTGACAAAATTGAAATTCAAATCCAGATCTTATTTCACATTACCATGAATTATAAATAAATTATGAGAATACAGATTTTTCCCAAGTACACAATTAATAAGGAGATCTTTTGGAAATTTTTGCAGGTTCCAAAAGATCTAGTTCATATCCAGGAGAAGCTTAAAAAAAAAAAAAAAACAGGACACAATCTGCTGTGACAGTTGTTTCAAGCTGCTGTTCATTGATTACAATAAGGAGTCCATTTGCCAGCATGTTTCTAGAAAAGAAGAAGCCAGACTGGAACTTTTTCACTGGGGTCAGTTTCCTTACCCCTGGAATGGCTTAATAAACAGTAAGGGCCTCAGAAAACAGACCCAGCTCCCATCCGCCTGGGCATCCTCAAGCTGATTAATCACGACAGCTGAATTGCACCGGCTGGAAAATATTTCTCCCTCCTCTAAACCTGCCTCGTACTTAGTGTCTATACCATTCATCTGCTATTTCATGTATATTCTATTAGATTAGTGGCAATATTTTTAAATGCATTATTCTTGTTCAAATTCTAAGCTATTTGAGGGAAAGGACCTACATGTCATCTTCCAAAACACCCAGCAGTTTGCAGAGTGCCCAGTAGAGGCTCCACCGATGTTGATTGAATGATTGTCTACCGACGAAAGGAAAGCTGTCCAAATATTCAGGAGTAAAATTTGCCTAGCATTGGTAATTTGGAGGCATCTTAGCGAACTGTAATGAGGGGGAGGCTCAGATTACAAGATTTGGAAGTAAACATGTTTATTAAGAGGTCATCTATTCCTCTATCTGACAAATATCTCCATACTTGCACTGTATTATGCAAATGGTGGATTCATGTTTGGAAAAATGTGACCATAAAAAAAAACAGCACTATTGTCTACAGCCATGTTACCATGAACAAGCCCGATCCCATCTGATCTTGGAAGCTAAGGAGGGTCAGGCCTGGTTAGTACTTGGATGGTAGGCCACCTAGGAAGACCAGGTGCTGTAGGCTTAAAATAAGGGATTGTAAACTGACAAAGTCCTTGCAATCTATGAGGTCAACCAAGGGTTGCCTCACCTAAAAAATAAAAATAATAAAAATAAGTTAAATAAAAAACAGCACTATTAATTATTCTTACCAACACGCTCCACCTTTTTCATATTAATAGTAGCATTGTTATATTATTCTATCTAGTTGTCTATATGTGTGTTTCTCTATCAAGAATGTGAACTTCTTGATAGCAGAAAGTTTTCAACCCAGACCTGTATATTTCCCAGTGTGTATGTGGTTTATAATTTATACATTTTACATCCAAAACATATAACTTACATTTATATTTTTCCAGTTTCATTTCACAAACGATTAGTGAGTTTCTTCTCCCATCTGATAGAAGCCATGTCTTTAGTGCTTGAAGTTTCTTAATCATTTAACGAGGGTGTAGACAACACCTGTCCAGGAAAATCCTTGTCCACATTTTATTAGACAAATCTTTGTCTGGTTTCTGGCTCTGAATTGCTGACTCATCCAGCATCTAACTCCCTGTTCATGTTCTCATCGTTACCATCCCAAGTGGTTCTCATGTTTTACAGTCTTTTCCCAACATCCTGACTTTTTAACTTACCAGCTGGTTTTGGTTCTACACTGCACATACAAACATTGTATGTGCACATGAGCCCTGATAAATAAATTCATGTTTGGAAAAATGTTAAGTGTTTATTCCTTTTCAAACACTGTGAAAATACTGGTGACACCAAGATGAACAGTCCTTACTATAAGGTAATTCAGTTTCTCTGCAATAATGGAAATTCATATCTGTGCTATTCAATATGATAGCCACTAGCAACACGTGGTTCTTGAATCCTTGAAGAGGAAAATACGACTAAAGAAATGAACTTGTAATTTCATTCAGTTTTAGTTAACTTAAATTTAAGTAGTCACAGGTGGTCACTCGCATCTGTATAGGACTATGCAAGACAAAAGTATTATAATTGTAGAAAAAGACAACTGGACAGATGCTATATTTGTAGCATGAACAAAATATTATGTGAGTACAGAGTAAGAAACGTTTAATTTTGCTTCAAAAGGCTGAGCAAATTTAGCAAAATTTATGGTATTACAATTGCAATTTAAATAACAAGGAAAATTTCTACAAACAGACAGGCATTTCAGATGAGGAAACAAAACAAATAAATGCCAGACAAAAAATAAGTTATTTAAACCTATGATTCCAAAACCCAATTACAACATACTGTCACAATCCTGTGACACCAGCTGACTGTCCTACAATTCAAAACTATTCCAACACCATATACTTAAGGACAGGGTCATATCCTACAACCACAGAACCAACTCAAAATGGCCCTATCCTGTTTCTAACAAGATACTGAGTTGCTTTTCAGAGACAACTGACCAAAACCACAAGTCATGCAGCTGAAGCATGTGCAGAGGAGAGAACTTTGACCTCCAGCTGCACCCAGACCAAAGACCTGACCCTTCTAAGACCTGCCCCTGCCATGGATCCAAAGGACCGGGACATGACCAGAACTTGAACATCAGAACTCTTTCAGAAGCAAAGGGTCCACTGTGCAGGAAGATCCAGTGCTGAAGTCCCTTACCATATCTTAATGTACATGGCCAAGTTCCAATGCTCTCCAATCTAAACCTGCACCTTAGCACTTCTGCATACCAGACTGCTCTCCCTAACCTCTAACCATCAATCTTCCTTTTAAAATCTTGATTAAAAGCCAGTAGAAAGTTTGGGTTTTAAGCAGAAGCTTCCCATTCTCCTTTCTTAAATCCCCGTAAATAAACATCTTTATTTCCTTCATTGTTGACCTTGATGTTCAGTGTTTGACTTTGCTGCACATTTGGTGGGTGGACCTTCATTTGGTTCAGTAACAACCCTACAAGTTAAAGCTTCAGTTCCACAAGACTTTTCACCACACACACTCACACGCATTTCAGATGCCAATTACAAGTTCAGTTTGTCATCTGTGCTTCTGACCTACTGGTTATAGTTTGAGGTCCCCACAGCCTCCTCCTTGGGTTTGATTTATTTGCTAGAGTGGCTCACAGTACTCAGAGAAACATTTACTAATCAGATTGCTAATTTATTATAAAAATATATAACTCAAGAAGAGCCAGAAGAGATGAACAAGACAACATGTGGGAAAAGGGCACAGAGCTTGCATGTTCCCCACTGAGGACACCACCCTCCATTAATCTTCATGTATTCAACTCAGAAGCTCTTTAAACTCAGACTTTTTACGGAACCTTCATCACATAAGCATGACTGATTAAATCAGTTACCACTGGGGATTGTATTCAATCTCTAGCCTCTCTCTCCTCCCCCAAAGGTAGAGGGGAAAGGTATGGGGATGTGAGATTGAAAGTTCTAATCCAACCCTCTAATCACATGGTTGGCTTCACTGGCAACCAGCTCACATCCCTGGGGGCAATTCAAAAGTCACCCTCACCCACAACTGTACTGTCTATCATTAAATGCTAAAAAATGTAAAATTGACATATCAGAGAATTCTTTGACTTGTAGAACAAAGAAACTACTTTGAAAAAAAAGGAAAATTTGTAATTAAAAAATTAAAAGTATAATGAAAGCTATCTTTTTCAGTTTTATAGATGATAATAATTTATAACCTCAATTGTTGTGTCTTATGAAACAGAACATTGTTGAATAGCATTCTGGTGTCAGATAAATGGTGGTGTCATTTTGAGATTCAGTGTCTAAAGCATTGGCTAGAGAAGTGAACATAATAACAGACTTTATTAAAGCTTCTACATTCGACATTTGCTGAATGCCTGCTGGATGAAAGCTTGGATAAAAAAATCATGACACTGCCACTTTCCAAAACTATAATAACTTGACAAATTATTTAGTTGTAAACATAAAAATTAAATTCATATCTCATCTGCAGAACTGCACTTTCATTTTGTTATAGATGAGCCTATAGATATGACTAGACTTATAGTTTTGCTTGAATTTGCCTGGTATTAGCACCAATTAATGATCAAAGATGTTTTACATGGGTGCTTGGCGAAAAACCCAAGTAGTACTGAAATATTCAAAGCTTTGAATAATTTTTAAATATCTGTTTTATTTGGACCAACTATGTTGGCATTTGCAATAATGGTACATTAGCAATAGTGGATAAAATTGTTGATAACTTAAATCAAGGAAGTAGCAACAAACTACTTGTTGGCAAAATTCTTCAACCACATGTCCTTGTATTGTAGGGGGACAAAATGCCCGTTTCTTTTTAGAATATTCTTGGTGGAAAAAGAAAAGTTATAATGTTATTTAATTTTAACTTCAGAGTACATGTCTTTATAATATTTAGTGTGACAAAATAGAGCATATACATTCATAAGCTCTTTGCTACAAACAAGGACAATGACTGTCTCAAAGAAAAGCACCTGTGTGATTGAGTTTGAGCTGAACTATCTGTGTGGTTCATGGAGCACCAACCACTTATACCTGATACTATGTGTATTTATTTATACTATGCTTATTTAGATTTGGGTATTTGACAGACATTTTCTTGAAAATAAAGAAAGTGAGCCTATCATTTATAAAAAAGCAGCAATCAGTATTTGATGACAATGATAAAATTGGAATTTTCAGAAAAAATAAAAATATTGGAAAACTTGTAACCACTATGAGCTTGATAGCTTTCCAATACTTAGAGACATTTCTGATGAGGTTAGTGATTAATGAATGTGATTTTTTTTAATAAAATGATTCAACATTTGGAAAATTTTTATGACTTGGTGAACTCATATCTTCCCAAAAAAACAATGTAGGAAAAAAGATATATTTCCATGCATGAATAAGGATTATTGAAAGTGCAAATCAATAGATCTTAATTTCACAGAGCACAAAAATTTCATTGATAAGGCTTCATATTCCACATTGCATTAACCTTTAAGAAATTATCACTGTTAATCTTTAGTGAACTATCAAAGAATAGTAACAGTTATCTGAAACAACTAGTAAAATACTCCTTTTTCTAACTACAGTTTGTATGAAATTCCTACCAAATATACTTTAAGCAAAATGGTGGTATTGCAACAGACCGAATATAAGAGTGCATATGAGAATATCACCTGTCTTCTAAACCACAAATGAAAGAGATTTGCAAAAAGAAAATAAAAAGCCACCTACACATTAATTTTTTTGAAAATATAGTCTTTTATTAAAACATGATATTTAAGATAACATGTAATGGGTATATTGTTACTATTAAATGAGCTAATGAATATTTTTAAATTTTCTCTATTTTTATTTCTGCTTTAGTAAATATCAATAAATATAACCTAAATAAACTACTGAGGGTTCTTCAATAATTGTTATGAAGAGATCAAAAAGTTTGAAAACCACTACTCTTAGCTCTCAAGAATCAAAAGTGTCTTTTAAGACTTAAGAATGCATCTTGGTCTTAAATCTTAGAAATGAGAAAGATAATCACCTTTTAACAATCTTCCAGATTCTCACAGTTATACAGGACATTGCTGAGACATTTGAGAATATTTGAGTATAGACTGTTTGTTGAGTGATAATATTAAATTTGTGTTAATTTCTTTACATCCATTAACAGTGATTGTGAGTGAGAATTCACTTTTTCCTGGGAGATGCATGCTAAAGTATTTGGGAGCAAAGTGTCATGATGTTTTCAGCCTACATAGGAATGATTTAGATGGTTTGGCACAAAGGCAATCTTTATAGAGAGAAAGCAACATGGAGATGGTACAGCAAGATGATGGCCATTGAAAAATCTAGATGAGGAGTACCATCATTCATTACAGTGTTTTTATTTATTCAATTTTCTGTAGATTTCAAATTTTCTAACAAAAAAAAATAACTCACTTTTTAAAACAGAGTATTGCCAAACCATCACTCAGGGCTTTCCTTGACCTTCCCGGACCTCCTCCTCAAAAGGCAGAATTCCTTTGCCACACTCTGAGCATGCTTGGCGGAGAGAGGAAAAATAGAGGCTGCCTTTATCAAACATCCCCCAGCCGAGCACCTCCCAGGATGCTCTGCTGAGGATGGATTCTATGAGCTCCTTGCAGTAAACTCTAGCCTCCATAAAAGGTACATGCTAGAGTGTATGTCTACTTCATCCTTGTCAAGACTCCAACTCATATACAGGGTATTTTGCAATCAAACCCTATTAATTAGAATATCTCATGTATTGAAGTTTCCAGGCAATTAATTTGGAACCCCAGAAAACATTTTTGCAACATTTCTCCCACAGCCCCTCAAGCAGATGAAATTTTTTCTGGGTTTACATACCTGCTTTGGCAAAGTCAAGCTTTGTCCAGAAAAAAGAAAGCACCACAAGGAGCTTCATTTATATCATAAACCAGATGGTGCCAGTACCTACAGGAGGTATGGGAATCTCTACTGACCCCAGAAAACACTCTGGAAATTTCTTTCACAATTAAATCCCTTCATGAATTTATTTTCCTTGTCATTTCTACCTTTACCATTAAACAAGATTATAATGGTACAAATTAGCCATGGATCCAATTAACCCAAGTTTCAGTTCATTTTTTTATTCGATAGATTTGTGACGAGGATTCTAGAATACACTTTATTAGTTCTCTAGAATTACACACCCATCTTCTTAAAATAAAGTGAATATATACTAATAAGTTTAGGATTTGAATAATTATGAATGCATATGGAAATGATTTAGTTAAGTAAAGAGATTAAGAGGTATTTCATTTTATATAGTTCCTGTTGTTTCAATATGATTTTGTCAATGCCATATTTTTTAAAGTATTCAAAGACTTATTCCTTAGACTGGTTGATTTTCCTCTTGGAGCTTTATATTATACTTTACAAGATGTTGATTCCCAACTCAGCAGAATCCATGGCAGAAGGCAAACAGTACAAGTATCATCACCTCTAGGGGAAAGAGGCATTCCATTATTCAATCATAATCCATGATTATGAGGGCTGTCCCACATACTACAGGATGGTTAGCAGCACCCCCCATCTCTAACCACTAGATGAATAAAGTTTCTACGACTTCAAACAAGTTGGAAAACTTTTAGTCTCACATATTCTGGGATTTGAGCCTTCAAATTCAAACATTAACAAACTCAGATGCCTGGATCAAATTGTGGAACTTTATTGGTATAGTATGTTGACCTATAGAAATTCACACACACACACACACACACACACACACACCTCTCTTAGGAGCTAATATTCTTCGAATAGAGCCAAAAAGCAACCAGGAATTAAACAGCAGAAGAGGCCCACAACATAAAGTACTTGTCAAGTGGTGGAAGGATGGGAGAAAGGGGCTGTAGAAATACTTTTGATTGTTGTTATTATTTTGAGACCAATGCAGGTGAAGAAGTACCAAGAGCACAGAGAGTGATAGATTTGCACAGTTGCACAGAGATCCTCTGCCTTCAAATCTGGCTCTCAGGCCTCACAGTTCCAACAGCACCTGTGGGTTTCTGCACTGATTCAGAGGCTGGCGAGAAGGAAGCCATTACTTCATCAGGAAGCATGAGCACTGAAGTCTCATACAAGCTGTGTGAGCTTGACATGCATGTCACTGCTCTGGGTCTTCTGTCTAACTCCTCTACCTAGTTCCACCTGGAAGCAATGGTGTGGACCCCCAGTATACTTCTGTGAACTAAGAAACGGTTCTGACAAGAAAGCAGAGATATTTCCCCCACAATTTTATTGCCCTTAAAACTAGAGCTATTGAATGGTCTTCGGTGTAGGGTGACCAAGAAAACACAGGTAAATTCTCCTGCCCCCAAATATATCTGTACGAAAAGCTACTCTTCCTAAGACCTTTCACTAAATGCCATACCCTGAGAAAGGATGCAAAATGAAGTCAACAACACCTTAGAGTATGTGAGAGTATCTGATTTTCTGGAGAGGCCCTGAGCCTCAAAGCACTGGTCATCACACAAAAGGCAGGGAGTAAAGGCTACAGGCCCTATTGGCCTTGAATTAGCCCTGCATGCAGGACAGAGGAGAAAGTGGGGTCTTTGGCAGCAATGGTCTAGTGCCCCATAGAAGAGGGTCTTTCCTGAGGATGTGAGATACTGTTTTGGGGGGAGAAAAACCCCACTGCATCCTAGACCCACTTCACTGCTAACCTAGCTGCATGATCTTGGGCAAGTCACCACATATCTGGGATGAAGTTCTTTCATCTTTAAAATGAGTATGTAAAATTATATGAAATCTAAGGTCCTTTCAAGTTTTAATATTTTATAACAATTTGGTCCTCCTTTTCTAACAGCCCCACCCTCATCCTAACAGAATTGTCCCCTTCCCCCCTCCCCTGCAAAGTCACATGGTATGGGAGCATGAACCGTGGGTTGTCCCATCTGTTTCCATCAGTGGTGATTACCTTCTACTAAGCTGTGAGCTCCCTGAGAGTAAGGACCTTGCGTTATTCTTTTGTTTCCCCAGCACACTGCCTAGCAGAGATTATGTATGCAATCAGTGATTGTTGAAAAGACAAAGTATAAAGCTCTACACAAGTGTAAATGTTATTTTTACCCTTTTTAGTCTAAGTAGTCATGGGCTACCCTTGCCAAGGCCTTTCATAGATAGTGTGGGAAACTCCAAAACTGAAAATCAACTCTTGCCAAACCTGTTTTGTTGTTTTCTCTTGTAAAAGAGCATACTGCTTTATTTAAAAGAAGAAGAAGAAGAAGAAGAAGAAGAAGAAGAAGAAGAAGAAGAAGAAGAAGAAGAAGAAGGAG
Organism: Macroglossus sobrinus; assembly: GCA_004027375.1. NCBI lineage: Eukaryota > Metazoa > Chordata > Mammalia > Chiroptera > Pteropodidae > Macroglossus > Macroglossus sobrinus. Next base: position 24 of record PVKZ01003647.1, on the reverse strand, counting down.
GAGGAGGAGGAGGAGGAGGAGGAG